>PVKP010021517.1:0-39009 GCA_004027715.1 Plecturocebus donacophilus | reverse complement strand
ATGTTGGGGGGAAATAGGGGAGGGACAGTGGGGGGGAGGGACAGTGAAGGGTGGGGAGTTGCGGGGAGATAGCATGGGGAGAAATGCCAGATATAGGTGAAGGGGAGGCAGGCAACAAATTACACTGCCACGTGTGTACCTATGCAACAATATTATATGTTCTTCACATGTACCCCAAAACCTAAAATGCAATAAAAAAAAAAAAAAAAAAAGAGGTATGAGTGGTGTCCAGGGTCTCATCTGTTATATTTCTATTAGTGACCAGGTTGCAAGAAATAAAATGGTTCTTATCCTTTTGAAAGGCTTATTCAGAAAACTACAAACTCTGTAAATCTTTTTGAGCCTGGTTAGGCTACGTGTGGAATAATCAAGATTAACATGGCTGAACTCCATCAGACCCCAGAAGACTTGGTGTCTGGTGAAGACCCACTTTCTGGTATATAAGTGGCACTTTCTCACTGTGTCCTTACGTAGTAGAAAGAGTGAAGCAGCTCTCTGGAGTCTCTTTGATAACAGTACAACTCCCATTCCTGAAGGCTAATCACTTCCCAGAGGTCCCACCTCCTGTATCATCATACTGGTAATGAGGTTTCAACATGTAAATTTGGGCTGGGGTGGGCCAAATATTCAACCCATAGCAGATCTACAGACTCTAAGTTCTCGGGTAGACATATAAGAGTGGAAAGTGGACCCTGAGACGAGACCAATCAGGTTGCGAACTCTTGCTCCACAATATTGATGCTGCAAATTACTTACACTCTTTAAACCTCAGTTTCCTTATTTGATCAGTGAGAATAAATCTACCTTCATCTTAAGGATGTTTTGAGATTTACATGAACTGACGTTTTGAGATTTGTGTGAACAGGTAGGACTGCTACCAGTTTCTTTCATTGGTTGAGTGCTCACCTAACCAATGATAGAAACTGATAGAAACTGGTAGCAGTTCAATCTCTTTTCTCTATTTCTAGAGTAATAGAGATTTTAGCTGGAGATCTGACTGTCCAGCTAAAGAATATATTTTACAGGTCCTATTGTAACTAAGTTGATCATATTACTAAATTCTGGCTACTAGAATGTAAGCAGAAGTGATGTTTAATCCTTAGAACAAGCTCTTAAAGGAAGAATATGTGCTTCCTCCCCACTTTTCCCTTTCTACTGGTGGAAAGCCTTTCGGTGAGCCATCTTACAGAGTGCGAGCAAGGGCATCATTCATTCCAGTCACAACAGAGCAACAAGTTGGAAGGAGTTTGAAACCCTAATGGCTCTGCAAAGTCTAGTTTGGATCTTTCTTACCTGAAAGAGAAATAAACTATCATTTTTGAAAAACATTTTAATTGGAGATAAAATACCCATAACATAAAGTTTACTATCTTAGAATTTTAAAATGAACAGTTCAGTAGTATTAAATATATTCACGTTGTTATGCAAACACTCTCCAGAAATTTTTCATCTTGCAAAACTGAAGTCGACTGATTTTATTGATTTCCCTCTTGCTTCTGAGCTTCTTGAGGACAGGGATTCTCTCTTACGTTTGTATTACCTGGGCCCATCAGAGTTCAGCCTCTATATCCCCTCCCTCAGCCTCTGGCCACCACCATTCTACTTCGTTTCTCTATGCATTTCACTATTCTAGATAACTCATGTAAGTTGGATCATATAGTGCTTGTGTGTTTGTTGCTAGCTTTTTTAACTGAGCATGACCCTGGATGCTTATACCTAAATATACACATATAAAGCATACATTTATGCAGGTGTAGATGAAAAAAAATCAAGTTCTCTGAACAAACTTACCTTAGTACATGGGAAGCACTCTAATCTTTTCTATTTCTATCTTAAGAAAATAATGCTGGTCTTGATCTACTAAATGATTTTATGTCTTATTAATAAATGGTTACCCACAATTAGAAAAACAGTATTGTTAAGAGTTCCAATACCCCATGTGTTCAAACTGTTCTGGAAGCTGGAGGAAGAAAAATGATTAGAACATCATTCTTGAGTGGACTATAGTCTGTCAGGAAGCTATATGAATAATATAGAATAAGCCTAGGAATAAAGGCACATTATATCATCTCTGGAGGGAGAAAATGCTCACAATTTCCTAGGGGAGTACAGAAGCATCTTAGGGAGGTAGTACTTAGCAGATTCTTCAAGAAGATCTAGGAGTTTCCTATGTAGGAAAATTGGGCAAGTAGAGGGAAAAGCATCTATCATGACATAGAGACTGTATCATGACATAGAGCATAAATACAGACTGCAAACATAGAGACTCTGTCATATGCAACATACCTATGCAAACATACAGAATGTATCATAACATAGAGACTATATCATGACATAGAGTATAAATACAGACTGCAAAGAAAATGACGTGTCATTTATTGAGGCCACCATGGAGGGTAGGTGGAGCCAAGCCTGGACAGGCAGAAGGAGCATATAATATACACCAGACTAAGGTGTTTGAACATTATCCAGGAGGAAATGGGAAGGCATCATTTAAAAGAAGGGAAGGGCATAACTAGATTTTCACATCAGAGAGTAACTGTTTCCTGGAACTATCAAAATGTTGACTGACTTCATTGATTTCTCTCTTGCCTCTGAGCTTCTTGAGGACAGGGATACTCTCTTACATTTGTATTACCTGGGCCCATCACAGTTGAGACAGAAAATGTGAAGAACATGCAGTTTCTGAGTCCTCATCACCTCATGACTGTTCTGTCTTTTCATCCTACAGTGTTACCTTCTGGCCCCGACTTCAGGCAGCACGCTGCAGGAGGAACTATTTTGTCCTGGTCCAGGCTCACTCACTGACAGGCTCACCTTGGATTTCTGGGTAGAGGGCCATGTAAAGCAGAGCCCATCTCAGTGTAGTGGAAGTTGTCTCGGTTCCAGCAAAGAAGAGGTCCAGGGCGCTACAGATGAGGTTTTCTTCATGGAAACTTGAAGTAGGATTGTCTGTGTGCTAGAAAAGGCAACATTTCATGTTATTTATCACCCTAATACACAGGGGCTTAATCCTAGGAGGATATTTGGAAGAAAAGGTCCCCAAAAGAAATAATTTTCTCTTTGGCCTCTTCAGAAGGCAGACTCTTATTACAGCAGTCTCATTAGCACTGTTCTGCCCCAAGTGCTGGACACCTTTAGATAGATGAAAATCAAGACAACTATTTTCTTATGTCTGTAATTTGGGGGAAGCTTTTAGTACAGTGCAAGGAGAATAGGATGTGAATAAGACAGATTTGGCTTCCAATATTAACCACTTAAATTAGTAGCGGTATGACCTAGGGCAAGTTACTTAACCTCTCTGTTCTTCAGTTTCCTCTTTTATAAACTGGAAATAGCAATGCACACCCCTGAAGAGGGCATTATCAATTATATGAATGCAAGGGCACGTAGCAAATACTCAACAAACGTTTGTACTGATAACAGAAAGGACAAATGAAATTCCTTTTAAGAACAACAATTCTCATATCTCCTCATTCATCTTTTCTTTTCCAATTTGAAGTTCACTGATTCTACCAACCATTCCTCATGATACTCTGTCATCTTTACCACCATCCTCTGGAAGCTTCAATCTGCCCAATGTTTCTCTTGATGTAAATGGGCCCTTCCTTACCTGCACAACATACAGCGGGTCTCCTCCTCTGAGGCGAAAACAATACTTCTATAAATGTCATGCCAATAAGGTAAAATAAGAGGGAAAGAAATCCACCATTCTTTTCACTCCAGGAGGAGGACTTAGTACCTGATGTGTAAAGATTATAGTATTGATGTAGTAATATATGTTGACCAGAGGGCTAACTGTGTTAAAGGCCATGCGTCCAATGTGGTTTCCTCCTCACTTCTGGCCTATAATGTTGGAAGGTGAATGGTACAAGACAGAAGGGAAGGCAAAAGCCAAACTCAAGCCTTAATAAAGTTGGTCTTTAAACTCTGGGATCCAGCTCAGCTTTACTTGTTATCTCTATGGGGGCTGAGAAAGGGGTAGGCAATTGGATCCAGGCCCAAGCAATGATAAAACAGGGCTTTGAGGATTAACTGCTATGTTCCTCCTTTGTATATAGCTCCAGATAACAGTAGAGAGTAGGGGATGGGGATGAAAAGGCAGTATTTGGGCATTCACAGGTCCTCAAACCAAATGCCATTAACCTTATCTTTATCTTTAAGTGCATCATCAATCCTTGAATTAATGCTATATTTTCTGAAATATTGCCCCTATATTTAGTCCTGTAGCAGGCTGAATAATCAACCACAAAGATATCCATCCACATCCAAATGTCTGGGACCTAGGGATGTTACTTTATAGGGAAACAGGAACTTGGCAGATGTGGTTAAGGATTTTGAGATGGGCAGATTATCCTGGATCACCCCAGTGGACCCAGTGTTATCATAATATTCTTTATTAGAGGGAAATCAGAGGGTCAATGTTGGAGACAACGGATGTCAGGATGAAGCAGATACCAGAGAGAAGAGAGATGCTGTGCTTCTGGCTTTGGAGATGAAGGAGGGGGCCACAAACCAAGGGATACAGGCAGCCCCAAGAAGCTGGAAAAGTCATAGAAACAGATGCTCCTCCAGCATATCCAAAGGGAGCCAGCATAGCCAAAACCTTACCTTTAACCCAGTGAAGCTGATTTCATGCGTCTGACATCCAGAACTGTAAGAGAATGAATCTGTGCCATTTTAGGCACCAAGTTTGTGATCATTTGTTACAGCAGCATTGGAAACTAATATATTCCTATTTGTGCTTTAAGAACAACATGCAAAATGACTTTGGTTTTCTCACCTTTGACATTTCTTTGAGGTAAGCATCAATAAAGTCTCTTGTTTCTGCAGGATTCCAATCCTTCCTGTGTTTTTCAATCATATGAGAAACAAACAATTTCAGTTTATTCCAGTGACTGACGACAGTTTGGTGGGATCCAGGCAGGAGTTTCATTATCCGTGGAAAGATATTGTAGAGCTAATTGACAAAAACAGAACAATCATGCAGATAACATGGTGCCATTTTCCCACTTTTTAGACAACAGAGACCATCCTCTCTTTCCATCTCTTTTATTTGCTCACACTTAACCCCTGGTTATCCTTGACCCCTCTTTTCTCTCTCAACCCTCTAGCAAAACAGTTCAGCTCTCTGTCAAAAATATATCCAGTCTCAGACCACTTCTCACCACCCCAAGAACGTGCCACCAAAAAAAATACTTATGAAACATCTGGGGACATCTGAGCACTGAATATTTGAAGGCATTAAATAATTATTGTTCATATTTTTCAGGTGCTGTGGTATTTTATTTTTGTTAAAATTGGTCTTTTTAGAAATATATGCTAAAATATTTATGGAGCGAATAATTGAGGTCTGTAATGTGCTCCAAAATAATTCAGGGACAGTGGGAATGTGGTAGTAGGGCATAGATGCAGATACAACAAGAATTGCCACGTGTTGATAATTGTTAGAGCTCATTGATGAGTACACAGTGATTCACGATTGTATTCTGTCTCTTATATACATTAGTAATTTCAAAATAGAGTCCTTTTTTTAACCAAAAAAATTAAAAAAAAATTTTATAATGGCATACTGCATAATTCAAGGACACTCTTTTTACTGAGAACACCAAGAAAAGATGAAAAAGATACATGTGTACCCATGTAAGCACACATACATACAAACCAAGGTAGAGAGGTAATTTCCAGGATAAGGCTTAGGGGAAGAAGAAAGCCCAGGGGATGAACTCAATACTTGGGATCAATTTCTCCCCCGACACCCCTGCTCCCAGAAATGTCTTCCAAATTCAGCAAAGTGTCTAAGAGACCAAGAAGCTGAGCAGAGTTTTTGACAAAGACTCAAAAGCTTAGAGGGACAAAAATTGGGGTGTAGGGCCCACCAAGGAAGGAGTGAGGTTTGAACCCCAAAGGGCTACAGTCTATGGAATTAGAAGATGGATGATATTAGGTGCTGGTGGGCATGCAAATAATGCAATGAGCTTGGAAATCTTCAAATATCTTTTATGTCCAGATACATATATAAAAAAAATGAGTGGACGTAACCACAAGAACATTTCCACAAGAATGTTCATGGCAGCTTTATTCATAGTGTCCAAAACTTGGAAACAACTTAAATGTCCATCAGTACAGAATAGATTAACAAACAGTGGCACATTGATACAATGAACTACTAATCTGCATTAAAAAAGAGCAACCAAAACAGATGAATCTCAAAGCAACTTGCTGAGGAAGAAACTGGATACAGAAGAGAACCTCTGAGGGAGGATGGAACTGGATGGGTTGGGGAAGGACAGAGGGGAGAGAGACTCAAAGACAATGGCAATATCGTTGTTCTTTTTAAAAGGAACAACATAGGTGGATAGGTGGATGTCATATAACATATTGTACTTTACATGCCTGTTAGAAATGGTTTTTGCATATAAATATTTAATACTATTTAAAAAACTAAAGTCAAGAGATTGATTTTAAGTAAGTTTGTGTTGAAATCAATTTTGAAATATTATATTTTAGTTTCATAAACCCACAAAAAACTACAAGGAAAAACCCATCTGTGTCTGACATTGGCCCCAGTTTGCTTAATCAAGATATGGAAAGAAAGCTGCCTTACCTGGCATGTCTTTGAAGCCTCCAAACGTGTGACTTCATCCAGTAACTTCAGCAGCTCCTGAAACTGACCATCCTGGTACTCAAAGCGTTTCCCAAAAGTGATGGAGCAAATGATATTGGAAACTGCATTGTTGATCTTGAAATGAGGATCAAAAGGCTGTCCTGGAGGTGGAGGAAGGACAGAGATGGATCCTTCTGATGGGTTTGTCTCTGCTTCCTATTGAGAGTCTACTCTATATTGTGTAAGACATACCTAGTGCAGAACCATATATGAGGCTCTGGCCACATGACCTTACACTGGGTCTGACATACAACAAGTATTCAGTCAATTCCAGGAAGTCAAACTGTGGACCAGGGCTTAAATTCAGTAATGTGTTTAGTGCCCATCTTTGTGTATTGACTTCTAAAATTCTTTGAGGACAGAATAGTGGTTAAGTTGCTCACTGTTCTATCTTCATTCCTAGCACAGTGCTGGGCATAGAACAAGCACTTACTCACTTAGTAAGTATCTGTCCAACAAACAAATGGGCCACAGTCTCTCACATCTGTTGTATGCAATACTCACCGTTCTCCTCTTTCATTGCTTCAGTGAGGTGATGGGCCTCCTCCTGTATGCGTTCTTCTAAGCTCTTCTTTCCTAAACCAAAGTTCCTTAGTGCTGTCAGAGTGAACCTTCTTTGCTCCTTCCATACCTGGCCATTTGACATAATCAATCCTGGGAAAAAGAAAGTTAACATTATGATATTCTGATTCCGTACTGTGAATATCCAGCAAATGATATGGGGATGTGTATCAGATGAAGGACAGGAGAAGATCATTACGGCACTTGAAAACTGCCCAGAGAAATAGCATCAGAGCAATGAATATATTGGCTAACATTTATTGATTCCTTGCAATCTCAGGCACTTTAATATGTATTTTGTTATGCATTATATAATTTAGTACTCATAGAAACTCTTTGGGATATGTACAATTATTACCATCCCCACCCACCCATTTTACTAATGAAAAAACTGAAGAACAAGGGATAAAGAATAAAGTACACTTTACAAGGTCTCACAGTTAAGTAAGCAACTAAATAGGTGTGCAATTTCAGGTCTGCTTAATTCTAAAGCTCATGCTTTGATGATTAGTTACATAAGGAAAATTAATATTTATGTTATGCTAAACACTAGGAATGCACTACAGGATAAGACAATGTCTATACTCTTAAAGAGGCTAAGAAAGGTGTTATAGGAGAGGTCCTATCTAAGCCGGATATTAAAAGATGATAGAAGGACTCAAGAGAGTAACTGAAAGTTCCATAAAGAAAGAAGAGTACGAGCAAAGAAAATAAATTTTTGGTGTGTTTAACAGACCATCATTTGCTTTATAACACACTCCTTTCAATTTCTTCAATTCCAGAGCACTCTTCAACACCTTTTAATCTCTGACTTTGGCCTTCCCACCCAATTAATTGATTCTCTTTGTTGTCATATCCAAGGAGACCCTTTGACCTCATCTTACCTGGTGCAGCAGTAGACATGTCTTTCTTGAAATACTGCCTTCCAGTGTACCCAGGATACCACTTTCTCTAAATTTTCTTCCTAATTCTCTGCCAGCAACTTCCTATATCTTTGCTGGTTCATCTATTAAATCTTGAAATAGTGGAGTTCTTCAGGAACTTCTTCATCTAAAGCCTCTTTTTTTCCTCACCCTATACTCTATTTCTGAGAAATCTTATCAAATCCTAAAATTGTAAATAACATCTATTGATAGTGATCATCTATTTCTGTCCCTGAGCTCCAGAAGCATATATACAACACTGCCTGCTTGACTTTGCTGACTTAAAGGCATTTTGAATTCTGCATATCCATGACTGAACTCACAATTTTCTCCATAAGACTTTTCACCCATGCCCAGCTAAACCAAATACCTTGTCCTCTTCTAAATATTCCTTCTTTCCATCATCTACCCTTTTGAGTGTCACCTCAACACCTGCTTCTCTCTGCACCCAGGTCATGTCTTATGAGGTGTACTTCCTGGATATCTCAAATCCAGGTGTACACTGCCACTATCTTGATCTAACCTACTGTTATTCCACTACTGTTATTGGACCTCCCAGCCCGAGCTACCACTGTCTCTAACCTAAAACGCTACAAAAGTCATTTGCCCCTTTCCTTCTATTCTCTAAATGGCAGCCTCAATAAATTCTAGAAATCTACAGTGTAAATATGATAATTCCCTTCTCTACTTAAAGCCATTCAAGAGCTTCCATTAATGTTAGGATAAAAACTAATACCCTTAACAGGAACTTACATGAATTACTCCTGACCAAGCTCAGCAGTTTCATCTGTCTTTAATGATCTCCTTTTAATTCCCATGCTTGTCACATTGGCCACCTTCCATTTCTTCACGTTCCTTGTCCTTTTCACTTCAGGGACTTTTCATAGTCCATTCTGTCTGCCATATTGTTTTACCAGTTTATTAAATGAATAATTATTTACTTACTTTTTCTTTATCCTAAGACTACATTAGTAAGTACATCCTGCACTTGACTTTATAACACTGTAGGCTTCTAATTATTACAGCTGACTGATATTATCTTTCTCTCTGCATAGAATATAAGCTACATAGGACATGGATTTTATCTCTTCTACTCACTGTTACATCACTCATGCCTAGTACTGTGCATCACAAAGCAGATAATACAGTGAATGGATATAGAATTAATTATTTCAAAGAATTGAAAAGCACCTAAAAGTGGTGCTTTGATAGAGTCCTATCATAGATTTGAGATTTTCATTTCAATTTTTAAATGTTTCAGTATATTTAATGGTAATTTTCACTGTTCATGCCAATCTGTTCCTACTGGACTGGAAGGCTCATGATCATCTGTGCGTGACAATCTTAATGAAAGAGAATAAGGAACTAGAGACAGGAAGAAGCAGCAGCAGATGGAGGCAGAGCCATAGCCATTTTCCTAAGGGAAGAGGGTTGGAAGAGGAAAGCAGAGAGAATATGTTCCTCTGCTATAAATGGGTAATGTGGTTACTTCCTTATAAAAGCATCCAGAGTAGGCTTGGGCGGGGCATGCGGCTTCTCCCAAATCCAAGTTAGGGATGGTTTTATTAAATCCTCTGAGGGAGTGGCTTCAATCAGGAAATGTGAATATCCAGCTTCCTTTAGTGGCAGGAAATTTACAAAGGGGCTAGTTTCTGGGAGTGTTGGAAAATTAGTCACCAAGATGCCTTTAACAGACTATAGGAGTATCAACATCAAACATCCACCTTTCATTGGCCAAGAAACTTACCATTTTTCTTAAAGATACGTTCTCTCAAAGGGGTCACGGGGCGGCTCCCAAAGTTTTGGTCCGTGCGGATAAGGGCTTCTTTGATTAAGGGCAAGCCAGTAATAAGAACTGCAGACATGTTACCAAGCTCCAAGCTAAAAATGTTCCCATATTTCTTCACAAACTGAAAAACAGTTAAATAGTGATAGCTGAATATGCACACCTTCATGTATTCAGAGATGGAGGATGGGTGTATGTAGCTGCGGGGCTCTTACAGAGAGGAGTGTGTGTGTGTATACGTGTACATTCGTCTCGTGGGAATGCTTTTATTTCCTTTTCTCCTCCTATCGACAAGGCTCAGATTCAATTCACTTCAGGACATGAAAGTTTCCTTATAAAGTATCTATTTATATATTCAACCTTCATGAATTCAGTGAGCATCTATCATGTGTCTCTAGAGCAAGGCATGAGGATAAAACTATAATAAATAAATAAGTTCTGGCCATGTGCTCATGCCTGTAATCGCAACATTTTGGGAGGCCAAGGTAGGCAGATTGCTTGAGCCCAGGTGTTCGAGACCAGTCTGGGCAACACAGTGAGACCCTATATTTACAAAATAATAAAAAATTAGCTGGGTATGGTGGTACATGCCTGTGGTCTCAGCTACTCAGGAAGCTGAGGTGGGAAGGTCACTTGAGCCGGAGAGATTGAGCCATGATTGTGCCACTGCACTCCAACCTGGGTGATAGAGTGAGAGCCTATCTCAATCTATAGACATAGTAAACAGATTTCTAACCCCAAACATTCTAGAGTCTAGTGAATAGAAAGAACTCAGTACATCTGAATTCTCATCTGAACATTAAGCATGTCTCGGCCACTTAAGAAGGCTGACACATGATTAGTGTTAATCTGGTGTAGCAACCATGGACTTCTTAGTAAATCATAAATAGCTGTTTAACCAAGAGAGAATGTCCCCTTCCTTGACTGGACATAAATAATAGAAACATATGCTAGATAATAGACCATGCATTATAGAGCAGGGGCAAGGCTTGGAGGAAAGCCCTTGAGCTCTGGAGTTATGTAATAGTCTGGGCTGTACAGTTCAATCGTTTTAGGCTCTTGGGGAAGTTGCTTTATTTTCTGAGCTTCAGCTCCCCAGCTATAAAAGGGAGAAAATTATTCCTCCCTCTTAGAGTGCTGCAAGGAAGAATGAGAGCAGCAATGTGAAAGGCACTTTGTTTTCTGGTTCCAGGCGCACAGCTACCCAGAGAGTCTCCAAGGAATGAAAAAGCTCTGTGTGCAAAGGGCTGCGGATGCATTCTCATGGTGGCAAGAGGACAGGAGCCCACTGGTGTGTGGGAAGAAGGCATTCATGGTCACAGGCAGCCATTGCTAAGCACCTTTCATATTTTATCTCATTAATCTCACAGCCACCCTACAGTAGTAATAATTTTTCTCATCTTTCAAGAAGGAAAATGAGTCATAGCTGAAATAACATAGCCAAGGTGACAAAGCTATTGAGTGGTGCAGGGAATTTGCCAGGCATTGTGTAAGAATTGAGGACAAAGACATGAATCTGAGATGGTTCCAGAACCTTAGAGTTTAGTGGGAGTGATGGAGTGAAAGTAAGAATGAGTGAGAGTGAGAAAGTTGGGGTGGGAGAGAGAGAGAATGGGGGTGCGTATGTTCATGAATATGCACAAGTGTGCAAATAACTGCAAATATGGGTTGGTGGATAGTGTACCGTCATGAATCAAAATCCTTCCTAATCTACCTATTCAACGAAGGGGCCTAAGTAGACCCTGATCCTGCCTTTTGTCTGCCTGGGTTGTGTCTAGCTGCAGGCAGTGGTAACAATCCAAAGGGCTCCATTTCCTTTAGGTGTGTGTGGCCTCTTCTCCCCAGTCCAGGTGCCTTTTCACTTACAGTTCACCATGTTCCTCTTAGAGTCCTGTGCCTATTGGTCCCCATCAGAGCAAGTACAATGATTCAGTCTCATCCCACCACCTTGCTCCCACATTAAAGACCAAGCGTCAACTCAGTCCTTGTATTCTTTTGATCCAGAGTCCTTGATCAATCTTTATTTCCTACACAGCATGTCCTGCCCTGCTAGAAAGTGCAGAACTGAGATTCAATCTTAAGTCAGTTTGCTCCTAAAGTATGCGTCTTTGATTCTAAGAAATGGCAGTAATGGGACCATACACATTAAGTACATTTTTTTATGTCCCCTTGCTGAATTCCTAGATGAACTTCTTAGGCCTGACAAAGATTTCTTGACTAATGTAGAACATTAAATAAAAATGCTTTTTGAATAGCTGAAAAATCTCAGGTTAAGTTAAATGACTTCTAACTTGCAAAGTATACAGCCTAGAATCCAGCTTGTACTTGGGAGAGATTCAGAACTCCATTACTATTTACTGAAATAAACTTTCGCAAATTTTATTTATACCAACATTCTGCCACAGTATAATTCTAGTTAAACAGAACTAGATCAAAAACTTGTATGGTATTATCAACTGTCTAAACACTGGGTAGGTAGGAGCCCTGGGATGAGGATGGTGATGTCTAGCAATTCTTATGTGTAACCTGTCAGTCATTATACCAATTGCTTTAGAAAAATTCAATGACACAGAGGGCCTCTGAGAAGACTTTGTAAGGCAGAGCACACTTTTCAATTGTATATCATTAATTGAGCCACGAAGAAAACCCTCAACAGAATAAGGAAACAAAACGAGGTAAAAATAAGATGTTTTGAAAGGCAAAAACAGGTGTAAAATCAGAAGTGAAAATAGATAAAGAAAAGAACTAAAACACAATCTAAAAAAGTCAAACAAAAGCAATAGGAGACAGGAAATGTAATGCTAAGAATAAAAATTCCAAATGTGGCATTAGCATTTAAAAAACAAAATAAATGTTTACAGCAAAGAGGAAGAAGTAAAGAATTAGTGGGAGAGGAGCTTGAACTACAGAACTATGGCTACCAAGAGATACAAAGTTGACAGAGATTCCACTGAACTAAATTCTTAAATTTAAGAATCAACAGAACAAAGACATGAAAAGAGGAAGAGAAAAACAGGAACAGAGTGTACTAATTCACACTCCTGCCAGCAGTAGGTCAGAGGGCCTGTTCCCCTGAACTCTAACCAACACTGAGCTCTGTGTGTGTGTGTGTGCGCGCACACGTGAACAGTGGTTGCAGGGTGGGCACAAGGACAGGTAAGAGTCTCTCTCTCTCTTGTTAAACTGTATTTTAATATGTTGTCTCACTGTGTATGTATAGGCTTTATAAATGAAAAGCTGTTTTATCCAATAAAGAAAAAAAAACAAAGAAAATAAACAAGGAAATGGGCAATAAAACTTTAAAACAGTGGTTCTTCACCTTTTTGAGTTATAGAATCCTTTGAAAATATGATAGATATCATAGACCTACTTTCCAGTAAAAACATACATAACTACACACATAAACAGCTTTGCATGCAGTTTCAGGAGCTGCCAGTCCTCTGTGGCCCATGAACTCCTTCTAAGAATAATGGGCTCATAGGTAGTTCTTGGGGTTATGCTGGTTTCTGAGAACAGGCTGTGGAAATCAAATTCATGTTCAATTTAACAAGATTTTATGAGATACTTAAGAGTTGCCAGGTACCTTCTGGCACTGGTATATTATACGTGGAGGTAATACAACGATCAATATGATATGATGTTTTCCTAAAGTTCAAAGTCTCTTGGGAGAGACTGTGCAGAAAAAAAAATTGGAATGTACAGCAGATGACCTGTGTTATTATCCTGATAGAGAGGGACACAAAGCTATCACAAGAAGAGATGACTTTCCACCATAGACATAAGAAAAATATATTTTTAAAGAGTCGATGGTATCTGAGTCAGATATTAAATGAAGGTCAGAATGCCACCAAAAACAAACAACAAACAAACAAACAACAACCCCCAAACCACAATGATAATAAAAAACAGGTAGCAAGAAATCAAAGGCATTCTAAGTTGTTGGAACGTCACATGCAGGTGTAAAGGGGAAATGCAGAAGATGTTTGGGAACAAGAAAGCCACCTTGTCTGACTGAAGCATAGGGTTCATTAAAGAGCACTGACCATGTGGCAGGTCAAGGCCAGGTGCTGTGGAATGCAACGAGTCCTTCACTTCAAGAAGCTCACAGTCTAATGGAGCATATAGATAAATAATCACTTCTCATTATTATCATTCTTTACAATAAAATCTGGTGGGAGGAAGTTAGGAATCACATAAAGGATCAAGGGTTGAGGCAGGTTCCTGGAAAAATTATCTTCGCAATTGATAACGGAGACAGTAGACAAGGCTGACAAGGTATTCTGCACTAGGCTTAGGAGAGTCTTAATATAAGCTATAATGTTTTGGATCTTGTTTTGTTCTCAATCAGAATTCTAAGTTGTTTGTGTGGGAGAGTTGTTTAAGTAAGTGAGTACTTAAGAGTTTAGATTTTGAAGTTATACAAACTTCTTTGAATCCAAGTTCTGCTTCTTACTTTCTGTGTGATTTAAGAGAAGGTTATTTAACTTTTCTCCATCTTAGTTTCCAAATCTATAAAATGGGGGGTGTTATTAGTTTCCATGTTTAGTATTGTTATGATAAGTAAATATAATACTAAAATTAATAATAAAATTATTATGACTCAGATCATTTTCCCCTATTAAAAATCTCCTGTCCCTTTACTCCATTTAGCCACTTGCCAAAAATCAAAATTTCTTTTAAAATTCAGCACAACATTCTACTAAAGGTTATCCCCAGGGTTTCTATTCAGTGGTCCAGTCTCCTCATATCCCATTTGGTTACCAAGAGTTTACGCTATACATTTAATCATACACTGCCTTGTACTTTGCCTGGTATATGATAAGCACTTAATAAACATCTGATTAATTAATAGAATAAATCAACTGTCCTCTAACCATGTCCTGAAGAGTCAGGCAGCATAAAGTAGATAACAGATGTACAAATCAAATGGTTTCAGATTCAAGTCCTTGTTTGTTATTATTTAGCTGAATAACCTGGGCAGTTCATGGTTCTCAGCCAGTTTTCTTCACAGTAAAATGGAAGCACCACCAGATCATACCGAACTTGTGTGTCTATCATGAAGACGAATTGAAAATTAACATAAAAATCCTTACGTAAAATCTATTAGTCAGTACTTAATGTTTCCCAATTGCAAGAATGTAAATTTAATTATAACTAAATTACATCATTTCACTCCATTTGTTTTACACCCAGAAATATAAAAATGCAAATTTATATAAAATAAAAATAAACAGTGACGGTGTGATAAAAAGTCACAGGGCCAGGGATGAGATTCTAGTCTCTGTTTTATCACTGGCTAGTTTTGTGACATTAGGCAAGTAATTTAACCTCTCTAGAAACACCTATCTTAGGAATACAACAAAGGTGCAGACCAAGCTTCTTATTTCAGAAAAGACAGAATAAAAGCATTCCATTTTACTTCTATTAATCACAACACCAATTAACACAGACAAAAATATCTTCAAGAAAAGTCTACTTTCTCTAGCCAAAGGACCAGGAAAAGGAAAGCCCAACAGGACAGAAACCATTTTTCCTTTTTACTTCTTTGTTGTGGAGGCAAATACCATGAAAAACATATGACCCTTCCCAACTCTAAAAGGTCCTACAGCACTGGAGTACATGGATGGTACCTTACCTTTTCACCCTACTTTGCAGTAACGAGATAATACCCTTCTCTGCTGAGTCTGTGAGCTGAATTTTGACTTCTATTCCTAAGCTGCAGTAAAGAAACTCCCTGCAGGAGTCAGAGGGCAAATTAGGATTTCCAGCCTTCTTCCATAGTAATAAGGAGGTGTACTTCACCTTGGAGCAGATAGGGGCAGATTTCTGACTCTCTTCCCTCTGTAGTAAAGAATACCAGAGGGATCCCTGTCTTCTATTCCGTCTTCCTTTTCCCCAGCTTGCACTGATGAGAAGGTGAAATGGATTCCTGTGGAGTGGGTAATACAAAGTGCAGTAGACAACAGTAGTACTGCAGAGGCTTTACAACCTGCATTGACATTTGAACTGCCACCCACAAAAGTGAGCATTCAGACTCTAAATAGGCTATATGCTAAAATAAAAGATCTGTACAGTGTCCAGGGTAAATCTTATAACAAATATATAAAATGGCCAGGATATAGTCCATAATTACCCACCTTACCAAGAATCTGGAGAATATAAATTTGAATGCATTGACACTAACACTGAGATGACACAGATGCTGAAAATATAGAATAATTACATATTTTAAAGCAGCTGTTATAAAACTTTTCCAATAACTATGAACACTCTTGAAACAAATAAAACATTAGGAAATTTAAACAAAGAAATAAAAGATAAGAACCAAGTGAACATTTTAGAATTGAAAATACAATAGAATCAATGTAAAAATTCAATAAAATAGCTCAATAGCAGTATTGTAACGACAGAAGAATCTGTGAAATTGAAGACAGGTCAGAAGAACATACTTAAACTAAACAACATGAGAAATTACATTGGAAACAACAAAAACTGAGAGTCTCAGGAACTTTGGCATAAGAAGAGATCTAACATTTGTGCCATCAGTATCCAAGAGTAAAAGAAAGAAAGAAAAAAGAATGCATAGTTGAAAATATTTGAAGAAAGAGTGGCTGAAACTCCCCCAAACTGGCAAAAGACAAATCTATAGATTCAGAAACTCAAACAGGATAAACCCAAAGAAAATGGCACCAAGACTTATCATAATTAAACCTCTGAAAATTAAAACAAAGAAAATTTCTTGAAGGAAGGCAGTGAATAAAGGCTTAATTACATATGGGGGATAACAATTCAAATGACAGTAGATTTCTTAACAGAAACCACAGAGGTCAAAAAGAAGTAGCATAACATTGAAAAATGTTGAATCAAAGGAATTGTCAACCTAGAATTTTATGTTCAGTGAAAATAGACTTCAGAAATGAAGGTAAAATTAAAGCATTAGCATTCTTAGATGAAGGAAAGCTAAGAGAATTTATTGCCAGCACACCTGCACTAATGACTAAAGAGAGTTCTTCAGATCTGAAAGGATATGCTAAACTTCAGAAATGAAAACATCAGGAATGAAAAAAGATAAATGAAAAGGGTAAATAAATGGATAAATACAATAGATTATTATTCCCTTGGGTTTTCAAAATTGCATTTCACATTTAAAAGCAAAATTATATTATCTGATGTAGTTTTCAATGTATAGAGAGATAACATTTATGACAATTAGAAAGTGGAGAGGGTAAAGGGACTAAATTGTTGCAAGACATCTATATTTCACTTAAAGTGGTAAAATTTTGACACTAACAGACTGCAGTCAGCTACATTTGCATATTATAATCCTCAGAGCAATAACTTGTAAATCACTATACAAAGAGAGATGCTAAAAATACCTCAGATAAATAAGAATAAAATTATTTTTAATATGTTCAAGTAATTCACAGGAAGGAAAAGGAAAATATAGAGGCATAAAAAACAAGGAAAAACAAAATAAATAATAAAATGGTAGACAAATCGATATGTCAATAATTACATTAAATATAAATAGTTTACATTTACGAATTAAAAGACAGAGATTGGCAGAATGAAAAAAATGACCCAAGTATATGCCGTCTTCAGGAAATTAATTTCAAGTACAATGATACAAGTAGGTTAAAAGTTAAGGAATAAAAATGCACATACCACACATATACTAATCAGAAAAAATTTGTTGTGGCTATATTATATCAGAAAAACTAAAGTTTAGGCAAATAAAATTATGAAGAATTAAGAGGGACATTACAGGATAAAAAGATCAATTCACTAAGAAGACATGATAATCTTAAATGTGTATGCACAAAACAAGATAGTTTCTAAATACATGAAGGAAAAACTACTAGAACTGAATAGAGAAATAAACTAAATCGTCCTTGGCAACTTCAACATTCCTCCTTCAGTAATTGATAGATTCAGTAGATAAGAAGTCAACAAGGATATAGGCAAACCAAACAATATTATTGCCCAGTAAAATCAAATTGATATTTATACTAACAATAATTTATATCAATTACTCCACCCAACAATAGTCAAATACACACTTTTTCCAGCCTGCATGCACATTTATCAAGATAGACTATATCTTATGTCATTTAATCAACCTTAACATCTTTGAAAGAACAGAAATCATACAAAGTATGATGTTTGACCACAATGGAATCAAACTGGAAATAATTAACAGAATGATAATAGGAAAATCTCCACATACTTGGAAATTGAACAATATAGTTATTAAAAAAGGGCAAAGGTTTGGGAGCTTAGCTTTAATATTCTGTGACTACTTCTGTCACTTAATCACTTAGTATTACCAATTGGATATTTCTTCCATAAAGTAAAGCTTGGTCTATTAATATCTGAGTACAATATACAGCCATGTGTTTAAAGTACTGCATGTGTAGGGAAAAGGAAACTAATATTTGTTGTGTATCAACTATAAGCCATGTCAATATGGACCATTCACTATTTAATTTAATCTTCATAATCACTTGTCACAGTGTTGTCTCTCAGCAAGGTGTCTGTGCTGAGTGGCAGGAAAACCAGCACTGGTTTCTTGAAATAGGGTTTGAGGTCTGAGAGAACGTCAAAGAATTCGGTCACCAGAGGTGGGGAGCCCTGATAGGAGATTATTGTATAGAAGTGGAATTGTAATAGAAGTGGATTATTGTAATAGAAGCTATTGTATAGCTGCGTCAAGAAGGGTCCCAGGTGGTTCAGTCAGGAGTCTGAACACCGTTTGGAAAACTTTAAACAGAGGAAGAACATTTGGAAATTACTTAGTGAGAGAGTGCACTGAACGGGAAGGAGGCTGAAGGTGGGGGTCTCATTTAGCACAGTGGCAACAACCCAGGTGAGAAACGGTGAAGGTTGAGGAAGCACCCTGACCACTTTAGGTAAGGGCAATGAAGCTTTAGCACTTTTAAGGACAATGATATAAAAGAGGCCAAGGTAATCACGTTATAAATAAGGTGTTCCAATAATGTTTAACATGACAACATGCAAAATAGTAAACATTTAATAACATTCCATCCCTAGAAAGTGCAGGTGGAATGATGCCAGTTAAGGGGTTAGGAAATGAAACTCAAAGCGGGTTTTTTACCAGGTTACCAGCGTAAGCCACATCTCTTTCTGCACTTTAACCCCCCACCCATGTCCCCGGAACATCCATCGTCCTGCAGAACAGGGTTAGGGTCAGGTCGCGCCAGGCACCTTCTCCCGCTCCTACCAGCTGAATATCCAGATGCGACTTCTCGAAGTCCACACTGAACAAGTTACCAACGAAGGGCAGGCCCCAGGGCCCCGGCGGGTAATTCTTTGGGCGCCGTCTTTTAAGAAAGTCAGCAAAGAGCAGAAAGGCGACAGTGCCCAGCAGGAGAGTCGGAGGATTGAGCGCTGCCCCGAGGGCAGCCGCCAGGGAGCCCATCGCTGCGGGCATGGCCCGGACGTCCTCCTGCTCTTCTGCGGTCCGAGCAGGGGACAGTCCCCGCAGTACCGCCCCGCCCCGCCTCTCTCCCAGCCTCGCCCCGCCTCCCAGCCGCGCGTCCCTCCCAGCCTCGCCCTGCCCCGAGCCCCGCCTCTCTCCCAGCCTCGCCCCGCCTCCCAGCCCCGCCCCGCTTCCCAGCCCCGCCCCGCTTCGCAGCACCTAGCGGAGATGCCAGGCGCTGGATTCCCGGGGAGGACACGCACTGGACTTAGAAAACGCCAGGCTAGGAGCAATTTCTTTTCCATTTGGAAAGCTCATGGGTTTACAGAGAGCTCCACAGACGTTTGAGCCTTTGTTGTTCAGTCAATCGTCTCTCCCGTGATTGGAATCGTGCCTGGTAAATAGTGATGACAACGGCAGTACCTAACACTTCTTGGGCTCTCAGTATATGCCCGGCAGCATATCCACCTCTTTACATAAATTATTATTTCATTTTGATAAAATTATGCAGGAGATGCTCTCGGTAGTCTCATCTTGTAGTTGAGGAAGCAGAGAAGTTAAGTACTAAGGATGTGGTGAACAAATACATCCACCCTTCTGAAAGACATCTAAAAGAGGTCCTATATTTGAAAGTGTTTGGAAGATTAAAAGGCACTACATCAAAGCTGCTAGTACTGAGCAGCGTCCAAAATAAGTGCTTAATTAACATTTGTTGAAGGAACGTCTTAGTCCTGATCCTTACTGTTTACTCTGTAAGGCTCCTCTCCAAAGCCCCAAGACTGTAGGACCACCAGGTTCCAGCTTTTCATACCGTTTGGTGAGTGCCTGCTTGGGTCTCACAAATGGTGAGACTCAAAACACAAAACGTGGTTTTGGAATAGTATAGCACGCACTCATGTACTTAACACAGAGACACATATTCTGCTTACAATATTTTATTTTATTTACTTATTTTTGAGATGGAGTCTTGCTCTGTTGCCCAGGCTGGAGTGCAGTGGCATGATTTCGGCTCACTGCAACCTCTGCCTCCCGGGTTCAAGTGGTTCTTCTGCCTCAACCTCCCATGTAGCTGGGACTGCGGGCACACGCCACCACGCCCGGCTAATTTTTGTATTTTTAGTAGAGACGGGGTTTTGCCATGTTAGCCAGGCTGGTCTCGATCCACTGACTGTAGGTGATCCACCTGCCTCAGCCTCCCAAAGTGCTAGGATCACAGGGCATGAGCAAGAAATGAAATGAGAATTGAAGTCTCTTGCTCTCTTTCTAAGGTCCAGAGTGAAATATTGGTCAGAGCTTAGCTTGTATCCTTCTAGTCCTCATTTTCCTGTTTTACTACAGCTGTTATGCATCCATACAATATTTCTAATATTTATATATTGTATTTTTTACAAGAATTATTCTATAACTGTTTCTTTTGTCTCTCAGTATTGTATGTTTGAGTTTTATCCTGATTGATATATGCGGCTCTAATTCATTTAATTTAATAGATGAATAGTATTCTATTATTATGTCACAATTCATTTGCTCATTTCCATATCAATGGGAATCAGGTTTGTTATATCTCTCCTTCCCTTTTATTTTTATTTTTTGCATTAAAAAATGATGCAGGGGAATGACTTCCACAACGGCAATATGAGAAACCCCACAGAACCTCTTCTTGGTAAAAAACTGTGATTGCTAAAAACTATTTATAAAACTAAAATAATTTAAGTTCCTGAAAATTGTTCTAAAGGCATACAGTAAATAAATAAATTTTATTTAAGAAAAATTTACTAACCCCTGGTAAACACAGTAAGAGTCTGTGGCATTTGAACCATGACACACTCTTTCCCCTAGTCCCCAGATCAATGTGACAGAAACTCCATTCTAGTCAGTTATATCAACGAACACTTTCCATAGCTCCCAGATGAAGGCTACAGTATCTCCCTGAGAGGAAAAATCTGCCGGTATTTCTCATCCCCGGTCCCCAGAATTTCATGTTGCAGAAGCTCTATTCTAGGCAAGACTGGCTAAGAGGTCTAGGGATAATCTCCTCTGTCCAGCTCCGACTCGTAAGGCAGAAATAATACCTACCCCAGGCCAGCAGGCTGGGAATACTGAGCCATGATTTGCCTCGTCTCAGCTGGCTCATGAGATAGAGGTTCCACACTGGGAGAGGTTAGCCACAAACACCAGAGATGAATGCCAGAAACAATAGAGATTTTGGTGGTAAGCAATTCAGGGGAGGCTGGTAGTTCCATGAGAACAAGAAGCTAAACCATAGGGTAACTAGAAGTTTGCCAGGGTCAATCAGCACAAGAGATAGCCAAGAAGAGCCTTCCTGGGCAGGAACAAATCTCAAAGACTGGCCTCAAAGACTATTCCTGAGAATAAGCCCACATTCAAGTGGATCAAATTGTGAAGCAATGTATGCCCCAAGGCATTGTTGAAAACAATAGAGCAATCGGCTGGAAGTCAATGTGTAATACTAACAGAGGCAGACAGTTTTAAATATCGAACAGAAAAAGATAGTCAAAGAGAGCCCTGCTAAAACCAATGTCATTGTGTTGTGACTGGTGCACACCCAAGTCCATGTCCTCAGAGAAGTAACATCAGAGGCTTTACACTATAGGGAAAGTAATGTTTCACTAAATTAGTCAGTCTTTCCAAGTCAGTAAACAAATAAAAGTATAAACAAAAAGAACTGGGAGAAAAGGGCAGATCATTAGCCATAATTGCCATAATATATTATCTAAAATGTATAGTTTTCAACAAAAAATGATAAGACATGCAAAAAAGCAGGAAAGTGTGACCCAACAAGGAAAAATCAGGCAACTGAAACTGCCTGTGAGACAGCCCACATGTCAAACTTAGCAAAGACTGTAAAGCAACTTAATTATAAATATGTCCAAAGAACTACAGAAAATTGTGGTGAAAGAAGTAAAGGAAGATAATGTTTCAACAGATAGATGATCTCAATGATGAGATAGAAATTATTTTTAAAAAATGGAATTTTGGATTGAAAATTGCAATAACTGAAATAAAAAAATCATGATGGGGATCAACAGTAGATGTAAAGTAGAAAAGGAAAGAATCAATGAACTTGAAGATAGCTTGATAGAGATTATGCAATGTAAAGAACAGAGAGAGAAAAAAATGTGGAACAGCATTAAACACACCCACATATATTTTATCAGAATACCATAGAATATAATGGCGAGAAAAGAGCAGAAACATATTTGAAGAAATAATGGCTGTAAAATTCTCCAAATTTCATGTAAAACATTAATCTATGTATCCAAAAAGTTCAATAGGCCCTAAATAGGATAAGTGCAATGGAATCCACACTCAAATACATCATAGTAAAAATACTGAAAGACAAAGACAAAGAGAAAATCCTACAAGCAGCGTGAGAAAAACAGTACATTCAAATAAATTGGAACTCCAAAAAGATTAACAGCTGACTTGTAATTAGAAAAAATGAAGCCCAAAGGGCAGTAGGATGATATATTCAAAGTGCTAAAAGAAATGAAAAAAACTTGGAAAACTGTTAACCCACTTGAGTTGGGTCCACCTCTTGGTTACTGTGAACAAATGCTGCTACAAATGAGGGTGTGTAAATATCTCTGAGATTCTGCTTTCAATTCTTTTGGGTGTGTTCCAAGAGATAGAGTTGCTGGATTACATGGTAGCTCTATTTTTAATATTTTTAGGAATGATCATGCTATTTTTTATAGTAATTGCACCGTTTTGCATTCCTAGAAGTTGTGCCCAAGATTTTCAATATCTCCACAACTTTATCTGTATTTGTTATTTTTTGTTATGCTATTCATTCTAATATGTGTGAAGTAGCATTTTATTGTGATTTTGATCTTAATTTCCCTAATAATTAGTGTTGCTAAATATATTTTCATATTCTGGTTGGTCATTTGTATACTTTCTTTGGAAAAATATGTATTCATGTTCTTTGCCAATTTTTAATTGGGTTGTTTGATTTTTTTGCTGTTTAATTATGGGAGCTATTTATGTACTCTATATTAATCTTATCAAATACATGCTTTTTGAATGTTTTCTCCCTAAAAAAAAGTGTTAGCCAAGAATTTTATATGCAGCATATGGTTTATTTTTTCAAAAATGAAAGCAAAAACAGCTATCTCCAAATTAAAAAACAACCACTGAGAATTTGTTGCTAGCAGTCTTTAAGAAATACTTAAGAATGTCCTTAGATTGAAAGGAACTGATCTTAGTTAGTAATTAGACACTACATGGGAACACAAATTGCAAAGTTAATTATGCAATTGTAAAAGATGGCATAAATGTATATTTCTTCTCTTTTCTCCTCTTAACTGCTATGAAGAGTATTTGTACATATGTCTGGTTTCCAGTCTAGTGTGAATGGAGCTTGGAAGTCATCACTCTTATCTTTGCAACAAGAAAAAAGTTGAACAAACAGAAAGTTAACAATTCTTCTTAGAAAACAGGTAAGAATAGGGTAGATATTAGCCCAACTACATCAATAATCATTTTAAATGTCAATGACCTAAATACACTTATTATGAGATATAGTCTCTTAGAGTGGATTAAAAATATTCTTTTCAGAATGTTTGTTGTTAGTGTACAGAAACATAGCTGATTTTTGCATGTTGATTTTGTATCCTAAAACTTTGCTGAATTTGCTTATTAGTTTTAACAGTTTTTGGGGGGTGGTGTGTGAAACTTTTAGGATTTTCTACATATAAGATTATGTCATCTGTGAAGAGAGAAAATTTACTTCAGCATTAAAAAGAATAGACTTAACTCAAGAGGCAAAAGATTTGTACACTGAAAACTGCAATAAATTGCTAAAAGAAATTGAAACAGACACAAATAAATGGAAAGACAACCCATGTTCAAAGATTGAAAGACTAAATATTGTTAAAATGTCTATATTACCTAAAGCAATGTGTAGATTTAATGTCATCATATCAAAATCCTCTCGACTTTTCCTTTTTTGCAGAAGAAATTAAAAAATATTCTAAAATGTATATGAACCTACAAAGGACCCTGAAAAACTGAAACAACCTTGAGAAATAAAAACAAAGCTGAAGGCACCAAACTTTCCTAATTCCAAAATATTACAAAGATTCAGTAACCAAATAAATCTGATACTGGCATAAAGATAGATGTAGATACCAATGAAACAGAATAGATAGCCCAGAAACAGATTCATGCATATACGATCAAATGGTCTTCAACATGGATGTCAGTACTACATAATGGGGGAAGGATAGCCTCTTCAACGATGGTGTGACAAAACTGTATAACCACATGCAAAAGAATTAAATGGAATGCTTATTATACAGCATAGACAAAAATCAACTCAAAATGGATTAAAAACCTAAACATATGACCTGAAACCATAAAGCTTCTAGAAGAAAACATAAAGTCTTCATAACATTGGTCTTCGCAATGATTGGGCTATAACATCAAAAGCAGAGGCAACAAAAGCAAAATTACACAACTGAGAATACATCAAACAAAATCTTCACAGCAAAGGAAACAATCAATGGAGTGAAAGTATTTGCGAACCAGGTATCTAATGAGGGTTGATATAAAAAATATATAAGAAATTCCTACAAATCAATAGCAAAAAATCTCCAAATAACATGATTTAAAATGGGCAAATGACTTGAATAGACATTTTCCCAAAGAAGACATGCAAGTGGGTGAACAGGGAAATGAAAATCATGCTCATAATGAAGTATCACCTCATACATGTTAAGATAACTATTATTAAAAAGTCAAAAGATAATATGTGTTGGCTAGGATGTGAAGAAAATAGAATTTTTTGCACTGTTAGTGGGAAGGTAAATTGGTACAACCATTATGAAATATGAAGGTTATTTAAAAAATTTAAAATAGAATTACCATATGACTCAGCAATCCCATATCTGGTTATATATCCAAAGACAATGAAATCACTGTATTGAAGAGATATCTGCATTGCTATATTCATTATCCCATTATTTACAACAGTCAAAATATGGAAACAACCTAAGTGCTTCCTGATAGATGAAGGGATAAAGAAAATATTATATATATATATATATATATATATATATATATATATATACCCACACACAACAGAATATTATTCAGTCTTAAAAAAAGGAGGACATCCTGCCATTTGCAACAACATGGATGAATGTGGAGGACATTATGCTAAATGAAATAAGCCAGTTACAGAAAGGCATATACTATATGATTTCAATTTTATGTGGAATCTAAAAAAGTCAAACTTACTGAAATGAATGAAAGCACGGTTTACTAGGGTTTGCAGGTGGGACTGGGAAGATGTTGGTCAAAGGGTACAAACTTGCAGTTATAAGATACATAAGTTTGGAGACCTAACGTACAGAATGGTGACTGTAGTTAATAGTGCATTGTATATTTGAAATTTGCTAAGAGAGTAGCTCTTAAGTATCTACACACATGCACATGCATGTAACTATGTGAGATGATGGATATGTTAAGCAGCTTGATATTGGTAATCACTTCATAATCTATACCTATATCAAAGCATCACATTGTTCACCTTGAATATATACAAATTTTATTTGCCAATTATACTTCAATAAAGCAGAAAAACATAAAAGATAATCAAAAGAAAAAAGAGAAATACTTAGGTATGTATCTAGCAAAACATGTAAAAATATATATGCAGAAAACTACAAAACTCTGATGAAAGAAATTATAGGAGGTGTAAATAAATGGAGAGATATTCCATGGACACGGGTAGAAAGACTCAATATCATCAAGATGCCAGTTCTTCTCAGCCTGGAAAAACTTCACATGTTCTGAGTAGAATATAGTCTCCCTTCCTTCTCTCCTTCCTTCTCTCCTTCCTTCTCTCCTTCCTTCCTTCCTTCCTTCCTTCCTTCCTTCCTTCCTTCCTTCCTTCCTTCCTTCCTTCCTTCCTTCCTTCCTTTTTTCCTTCCTTCCTTCCTCCCTCCCTCCCTCCCTTCCTTCCCTACTCCTCTCTTTCTTTTTTGTGAGATTGAGTTTTGTTTTCTGTTATTGTCACCCAGACTGGAGTGCAATGGCACAGTCTTCGCTCATTGCAACCTCCCTCTCCCAGGTTCAAGTGATTCTCCTGCCTCAGCCTCTGGAGTAGCTGGGAATACAGGTGCATGCCTGGCTTTTTTTTTTTTTTTTTTTTTTTGTATTTTTAGTAGAGACAGGGTTTCACCATGTTTGGCCAGACTGGTCTTGAACTCCTAACCTCAGGTGATCCACCCACCTTGGCCTCCCAAAGTGCTGGATTACAGGTGTAAGCCACTGCTCCTGGCCCAGAATATATTCTTTTATACTTAGATGTGAATATTAATCTTCCAGTTACCTATGTGCCGAATGTCATAATGGGACTTTTTACATTTACAATTTCACTAAATTCTTAGAACAGGCTTGAGATGTAGGTGCTACTGTCCTAATTTTTCAGATTAGAAAACAAAAGTTTGTGCATTTGAAATCACTTGTTCAAGCTTAAAATATCAGTGAGTGGCAAAGCAAAAAATCAAACCCAGCTCTACTTGAGAGCAGAATTTGTGTTGTTTTCCTGAAATATAAAATCAGGAGTAAATTCCTTGACCCTGTGTCAGATGCGAACACCTCTGCTTAGTCTCCCAAAACTCCATAATCATGCCAGCCTTCCTCTCCAGCGTAGCCCTCTGATTGAATCATCAATTATTTTGAAAGATGCACTTTATCCCCAGTGACTCCCCTCTTTCATCTGCATAAATATTTTTACCTTTAAACACATGTACCTTGGACTTCCTTGGGGTGCCGTCTCTAGTCCTGCTGTTCATCTAAATCCTTATCATCTTCAATTTAGATCCTATGTCCTCCAGGACTTTGTGTATTTTTGTACTTTGCTCTATCTTGATTATTTGCTTTTTTTCCCCTGCTGTTTCTGCCTAGAATTAATATTGAAATTCTGTGCAAACATCAAGGGCCAGGTCAAAGGCTCACTGTCTCAGGACGTGGGATCAGATATTCCCTGATGGAGTGATATCCAGAAATAGTTTTCAAAGGAATTGTTAACTGGCCATCGAGGTGTCAAGCAGATTACATACTAACTTCAGGAATAAATGTTCAGTTACTACCATCACATATCATAACCACGAATTGATTTCTACTCAGAGTAACTCAAGTTACTCATTGGTTTTCAAAAAGCAACGAGAAATCCTGAAAAGTAGCTCGGGCATAGCGTAAGCTGCTGTAGCAATGATCCCAAATATGTGTGATTCAAACAGCATTGAAGTTTGTCTTTAATAGAACGTTCCAGAGATTGGCACTTGGTCTGGCCACCAGATATGTGGTTCTGCTCCATAAGCCTCCAGAGTTCCAGTTTCTCTCCATCTTGTTACTTCTCCATTTCCTATGGTGTAGTCTTTGTCCCCACATGCATATGCGGTTCAATAGCACCACAGCTATATTTTAGTCTGCTGAAAGAAAAACATTAAAATGGCAAGCATCTATTTTTTGAAAGTCTTGATATGAAAATTATCTTAATCACTTCCACTCATACCCCATTGTCCAGAATCTAGTAATATGGCCATGGCTAGTTGGCAAGAGAAACTGGCACATGTAATTTTCAGCTAGCAGCCATGTGTCTATCTAAAACCCTAGGTATACTATTACTAAAAGAAAAAAAAGGTGAAATAGATATTTAGGGGAGTAATTAGTGTTAACCATAGGCTGTGTGCCAAACTCATTGGGAACGAACTTAAACACAGTTAGATATCTTATAGGTCAGAGTCAGAATTTAAGTAGTTTGCTTGGATCAAAGTTGCAAAACTATGGGTTCCACGTAGCTTAGTACCAAGAGAATGGCAGCAAGAAGTCCTTCTCTCTTGCCTCACTTGTTTTTATTTTAATAATGAAGATTGATTAGCCTGTGTCTAAAGGTATGCATCAAACATATGTGACTGGTATGTACATGTTTCTACCACAGTACTTTAATCTCTCTGCCAATCTCACTAGCATGGAGGCCAGACATTACAGTGGGACTCTTTTCCTTTGATCCTCTTCCTCCTATGTCCAGGGGACACTTTTTGCTTTATTTAACAAATGTTAATGTCATGACCTTTATTAGGAGATTAAGAGCCATAGTTCTTTTAATTTTTTAGTTTGATACTTCAATAAACTCAAAATATACCAGTAGGGATAGGGCATAGCTTACTCTCTGGGAGGTAAATAGCAGGAGCATTACTTTGGCAGCAAGAGTCTCCTGGTTGTCATCCATTTTAGTTTGTTCCTCTTTGTCCTTTATTTCATTTTGGACAAGCGTTTGTAAATGTAGGTGGTAGGTCTCTGACCTTGCTTCCAGAATCACCTCTGCACTCTATGTCTTAAGAACCCCTGTGCCTTCACTCTTTAAAACCCAGTGAGTATTGGGCCTAACTGAATTTCTTCAGGAAGCTACACAGAGAGAAGAGCTTTGGAGCTTTTCTCCAATAAGGTGCCTCAGTAGCGTAGACAGATATCTATTGTTTATGACTATTTGGTTAACTAGCTGCTAGTGGAAGTGCATTCAACAGACATTGAATGCCTACAGTGTGGCAGGCTGCATGTGGATAATGGATATACTGCAGTAAGCAGAAATAGGTAAGTTCCTGTTCTCATGGAACTTACAATCTAGTTGCTATGCCCAAAAGAACGTGAGTTTTCAGATCTAGGATTAGTCCTTATATATTTCAAATGTTCCTCTCTGTTGAAGCCCACTGTCATGTACATACCATTGTATCTCATGCCCTGAGAGCCCCTGCTATCTTATGATTTTCACAGTTGGAAGTCTAGTTAAGATTTTTTTCATTTTTTTTACTAGCCTAATTGTGCTGTAATGTTGCTCATTATACTCACTTTCTGGTCGGGACTTCGTTTTCATAATTATGAAGATATCTGTGTGTAAAAATAGTCACCAAAATATCTCACTTTGTTCTAAAGCTAGTTAGACTCAAGTGATCAGTTAAGAATTTAAAAAGCACCCCAAACTCCTTTCCTTTTCTAATATAATATACCAGACCTAAAAAAAAATAATTTTATTGAAGTATAATTGGTGTATGATAAACTGGCACACTTATAGTGTACAGTCTGATAAATTGTTGAGAGACATGTAAAATATTTTGAACTAAATAAAAAGGAAGATGGAACATAAAGTTCATAGGATACAGGAAAACAGTGCTTTGTGGGAAATTTGTACATTGGATGCATGTATGAAAAAAGAAAACTGACATAATATCAATAACAGAAGTTTTCACCTTAAGAAATTGGAGAAAGAAGAGCAATAAATACATAGGGCAAGCAGGAGAAGAAAAAGTAATAACAATTGGAGCATAAATCCATGAAAATGAAAATTAATAAAAACAATAGAGAAAATCAACAAAGCCACAAACTGATTCTTTGAAAAGATCAGTAAAACTGAGTCATCTAGCCAAGTTAACCAAGAAAACAAAAGACACAAATTCCTGATATTATAAATGAATAAGGGGCCATCACTACTGATTCAATGGACATTAAAAGTATGGAAAAGGCCCCCCAGAAAGAAGGGGAACCAAAAGCAGGGAATCAGGCAATCTGGCTAGGTGGGTCTCTCCCCCACAAAGCCCAGCAAACTGAAGACCTCTCACTTGAGAGTTTCACAGCTAGCACATCAGTCCAAGCTTGACCCAGAACAATCAAGCTCAGTGGGAAAAGGGAAGCCGCCATTGCAGAGGCAGGCCTAATCTTCCTGAGTAAACAAAAGATGCAGGAAATACTCACAGCAGCTCCATTAAATCCGCTGCAGCCCAGCAGCACATCTGCAGGCAGACAAAGGAAAGGTTGCCTCCCCAAGCAGCACCCTGAGATCAAAGCTGGATAGCACAAAAAGGATGAAACCATCAAAGAACAGAATGCCTCTCTCCCATCAAGGGATCAGTTTCCTCACCAGCAAGGGAATAAAACAGGATGGAGAACAGGTTTGATGAATTGACAGAAGCAGATTTCAGAAAGTGAGTAATAACAAACTTCTCTGAGCTAAAGTAATGTGTTTTAACCCAATGCAAATAAACTAAAAACCTCAAAAAAAGATTAGGTGAAATGCTAACTAGAATAACCAACTTAGAGAAGATCATAAACAACTTGATGGAGCTGAAAAACACAGCAACAGAACTTTGCAAAGCATATACAAATTTCAATAGCTGAATTGATCAAGCAGAAGAAAGGATATCAGAGATTGAAGATCAACTCAATGAAATAAAATGAGAAGGCAAGAAAAGAATAAAAAGAGTGAAAAGAAATGAACAAAGCCTCCAAGAAATGTGGTATTATGTGAAAAGAACTAATCTACACTTGATCAGTGTACCAGAAGGTGACGGGGAGAATGAATCCAAGCTGGAAAACACTCTTCAGGATATTATCCAGGAGAACCTCCCCAATCTAGCAAGGCAGGTCAACATTCAAATGCAGGAAATGCAGGGCACACCACAAAGATACTCCTCAAGAAGAGCAATCCCAAGGTACATAATCATCAGAATCACCAGGGTTGAAACAAAGGAAAAAATGCTAAGGGCAACCAGAGAGAAAAGTTGGGTCACCCACAAAGGGAAGCCCATCAGACTTACAGTGGATCTCTTGGCAGAACCCCTTCCAGCCAGAAAAGAGTCGGGGCCAATATTCAACATCCTTAAAGAAAAGAACATTCAAACCAAAATTTCATATCTAGCCAAACTAAGCCTCATAAGTGAAGGAGAAATAAAATTCTTTATGGACAAGCAATTGTTGAGAGATTTCATGACCACCAGACCTGCCTTACAAGAGTTCCTGAAGAAAGCACTAAACATGGAAAGGAATAACCAGTACCAGCCATTGCAAAAAAGAACCAAATGGTAAAGACCAATGACACAATGAAGAAACTGTGCCAACCAATGGGCAAAACAACCAACTAGTAACAAAATAGCAGGAGCAAATTCAAACATAACAATATTAACTTTAAATGTAAATGGACTAAATGCCCCAATCAAAAGACACAGACTAGCAAACTGGATAAAAAGTCAAGAATCATCAGTATGCTGTATTCAGGAGACCCAGCTCATGTGTAAAGACACACATAGACTCCAAATAAAGGGATGGAGGAAGATTTACCAAGCAAATGGAGAGCAAAAAAAAAACCAGGGGTTGCAATCCTTGTCTCTGATAAAATGGACTTTAAACTGACAAAGATCAAAAGAGACACAGAAGGGCATTATATAATGGTAAAAGGATCAATACAACAACAAGAGCTAACTATCCTAAATAAATATGCACCTAATACAGAAGCACCCAGATACATAAAGCAAGTTCTTAATGACCTGCAAGAAAACTTAGACTCCTGCACAATAATAGTGGGAGACTTTAACACTCCACTGTCAATATTAGACAGATTGATGAGACAGAAAATCAACAAGCATATCCAGGACTTGAATGCAGAGCTGGACCAAGAGAACCTAATAGACATCTACAGAACACTCCACCCTAAATCCACAGAATATACATTCTTCTCAGCACCACATCACACCGACTCTAAAATTGACTACATAATTGAAAGCAAATCACTCCTCAGCAAATGCAAAAGAATGGAAATCATAACAAACAGTCTCTCAGACCACAGCACAGTCAAATTAGAACTCAGGATTAAGAAACTAACTCAAAACCACACAACTTCATGGAAACTGAACAACTGGCTTCTGAATGTTGACTGGATAAACAATGAAATGAAGGCAGAAACAAAGATGTTCTTTGAAATCAATGAGAATGAAGACACATCATACCAGAATCTCTGTGACACATTTAAAGCAGTGTCAAGAGGGAAATTTATAGCAATAAATGCCTACATAAGAAGTGAGGAAAGATTTAAAATTGACACCCTATGATTGCAATTGAAAGAGATAGAGGAGCAAGATTAAAAAAAACTCAAAAGCTAGCAGAAGACAAGAAGTAACTAAGATCAGAGCAGAACTGAGATAGAGACACAAAAAATCCTTCAAAAAATCAATAAATCCAGGAGCTAGTTTTTTGAAAGGATCAATGCAATAGACAGACTTCTAGCCAGACTAATGAAAAAGAAAAGAGAGAAGAATCAAATAGATGCAATAAAAAACGATAAAGGGGATATCACCATCAATTTCACAGAAATACAAACTACCATCAGAGATTACTACAAACAACTCTACACACATAAACCAGTAAACCTGGTGAAATGGATAAATTACTGGACACTTGCACTCTCCCAAGATTAAACCAGGAAGAAGTCGAAACCCTGAATAGACCAATAACAAGGGCTAAAGTTGAGACAGCAATTAATAGCCTACCAACCAATAAAAGTTCAGGTCCAGACAGGTTAACAGCCAAATTCTACAAGATGTACAAAGAGGAGGTGGCACCATTCCTTCTGAAACTATCCCAAACAATACAAAAAGACGGAATCCTCCCTAACTCATTTTATGAGGCCAACATCATCCTGATACCAAAACCTGGCAGAGACTCAACTAAAAAAGAAACTTCAGGCCAATATCCATGATGACCATTTATGCAAAATATTCAATAAAATACTGGCAAACCAAATGCAACAGCACATCAAAAAGCTTATTCATCACGATCAAGTAGGTTTCATCCTAGGGATGAAGAGCTGGTTCAACATACCCGAGTGTATAAATGTAATCCATCACATAAACAGAACCAAAGACAAAACCCACATGATTATCTCAATAGATGCAGAGAAGGCCTTCAACAAAATTAAACAGCCTTTTATGCTAAAAATTCTCAATAAACTAGGTATAAATTGCACATATCACAAAATAATAAAAGTTATTTATGCCAAACCCACAGCCAATATAGTATTGAACAGGCAAAAACTGGAGGCATTCGGTTTGAAATTTGGCACTAGACAAGGATGCCCTCTTTCACCACTTCTATTCAATATAGTATTGGAAATTCTAGCCAGAGCAATCAGGCAAGAAAAAGAAATAAAGGGTATTCAATTAGGAAAGAAGGAAGTCAAACTGTCTCTATTTGTAGATAGCATGATTGTATATTTAGAATATTCCATCATCTCAGCCCAAAGTCTCCTGAAATTGATAAGCAACATCAGCAAAGTCTCAGGATACAAAATCAATGTGCAGGAATCACAAGCATGCCTATACACCAATAACAGACAGAGAGCCAAATCCAGAGCAAACTCTCATTCACAATGGCTACAAAGAGAATAAAATACCTAGGAATACAACTAACACAGGATATAAAGGACCTCTTCAAGGAGAACTACAAACCACTGCTCAAGGAAATAAGAGAGGGCACAAATAGATGGAAAAACACTCCAAGTTCATGGTTAGGAAGAATCAATATCATGACAATGGCCATACTGCCCAAAGTAATTTATAGAATCAACACTACCAATGTTATCCCCATCAAGCTAACAATGACCTTCTTCACAGAATTGGAAAAAAACACTTGAAACTTCATATGAAACCAAAAGAGAGCCCACATAGCCAAGACAATCCTAAGCAAAAGGAACAAAGCTGGAGGCATCATGCTGCCTGACTTCAAACTATACTACAAGGCTACAGTAATCAAAACAGCATGGTACTGGTACCAAAACAGAGACATAGATCAATGGAACAGAACAGAGGCCTTGGAGGCAATGTCACATATCTACAGCCATCTGATCTTTGACAAAGCTGACAAAAACAAGCAATAGAAAAAGGATTCCCTGTTTAATAAATGGTGTTGGGAGAACTGGCTAGCCATGTGCAGAAAGCAGAAACTGGACCCCTTCCTGACGTCTTACACTAAAATTAACCCCAGATGGATTAAAGGTTTAAACATAAGACCTAACACCATAAAAACTCTAGAAGAAAACCTGGGCAAAACCATCCAGGACATAGGCATAGGCAAGGACTTCATGACTAAAACACCAAAAGCAATGGCAACAAAAGCTAAAATAGACAAATGGGATCTAATTAAACTTTAGAGCTTCTGCACAGCGAAAGAAACAATCATTAGAGTGAACTGGCAACCAACAGAATGGGAAAAAGATTTTGCAATCTACTCACCTGACAAAGGGCTAATATCCAGATTCTACAAAGAACTAAAACAGATTTACAAGAAAAAACAAACAAACCCATTTAACAGTGGGCAAAGGAAATGAACAGACACTTTACAAAAGAAGACATATACGAGGCCAACAAACATATGAAAAAATGCTCATCATCACTGGTCATTAGAGAAATGCAAATCAAAACCACATTGAGATACCATCTCAGGCCCATTAGAATGGTGATCGTTAAAAAATCTGGAGAGGATGTGGAGAAGTAGGAACACTTTTACGCTGTTGGTGGGAGTGTAAATTAGTTCAACCGTTGTGGAAGACAGTATGGTGATCCCTCAAGGATCAGAAATAGAAATTCCATTTGACCCAGCAATCCCATTACTGGGTACATATTCAAAGGATTATAAATTGTTCTAGTATAAAGACACATGCACATGTATGTTCATTGTGGCACTGTTCACAATAGCAAAGACCTGGAACCAACCCAAATGCCCATCAATGATAGACCGGACAAAGAAAATGTGGCACATGTACACCATGGAATACTATAAAAAATGATCAGTTTTGTCCTTTGTAAGGACATGGATGAATATGGATATCATCATTCTCAGCAAACTGACACAAGAACAGAAAATCAAACACTGCATGTTCTCACTCATAGGTGGGTGTTGAACAACGAGAACATGTGGACAAGGAAGGGGAGCATCACATATTGGGATCTGTTGTGGGGGTGCTAGGGAAGAGACAACAGGTGATGGGGATGGTGCGAAGGGATAACATGGGGGGAAATGCCAGATATAGGGGATGGGGGGCATGGAGGCTTCAAACCACCTTGTCATGTATGTACCTATGCAATAATACTGCATGATCTGCACATGTACCCCAGAACCTAAAGTACAAAACAAAAAACATAATAAAGGTATCTATGAGCAACTCTATTTCCAAAAATTTGATAACCTAGATGAAATAAACCAATTCCCTGGAAGATGCAATCTGCCAAAACTCAAATGAGGAAAAAAGATAATATGAATAGTTGCATATCTGTTAAAGAAATTGAATCAATAATTAATAGTCTTCTAAAACAGATAATACTAGCCCCAGATAGTTTCACTAGTGAATTATATCAGGATTTAAGGAAGATAACATACCAATTCTCTACAATGTCTCCTGCAAAATAGAAGCAGAAGGAATACTTCCTAACTCATTATATGAGTTAATGGCATCTGATGCCCACTTTCACCCCTCCTATTCAATATAGTATTGGAAGTCCTAGCCTGAGCAATCAGGCAAGAAAAATAAATAAAAGACATTCAAACTGGAAAAAAGGAAGTCAAACTGTCCATCTTTGCAGATGACACAATCTCATATCTAGAAAAACCTAAACACTCCACCAAAAACTCTGATAAATAAATTCAATATTTTGCAGGATTAAAATTAACACACAAAATCAGTAGCATTTCTATAAGTTAATAATGAATTAGCTGAGAAAGAAACCAAGAAGGCAATCCCATTTACAATAGCTTCAGAAAATACCTAGGAATAAATAAATGTAGCCAAGGAGATAAAAGACCTCTACAACAAACAAACAAACAAACAAACAAAAAAACAACAACAAAAAACCCTACAAAACACTGATGAAATAAATTGAAGAAAACACAAACAAATGGAAAAACAGCCCATGTTCATGAATCAAAAAAAAAATAACATTTTTTAAATAACCATACTACTCAAAACAATGTACAGATTCAATGGAATCCCTATTAAAAAAATCTTTTTTCTCACAGAGATAAAAAAGTCAATAGTAAAATATGTATGGAACCAGAAAAGACCTTTTTGCTCAGGCTAGGCAATGCAAGCCTGAGCAAAAAGAATAAAGCTGGCAGATTACCCTGTCTGATTTGAAAATAAATTGTAAGGCTATAGTAACCAAAAAATCATGGTATTGATATAAAAACAGACTCATAAACCAATGGAACAGACATTGCCAAGCTGACTAAAAAATAATTTCATGTATTTGCAGCCAACTGATTTTTGATAAAGGTGTCAAGAACAAACACTGGGGAAAGGACACCACCTTCAATAAATGGTGCTGTGAAAATTGTATATCCACATGCAGAAGAATGATATTGTACCTCCAATTTCTTACCATATACAAAATCAACTCAAGATGGACTAAATACTTAAATGTGAAACCTGAAACTATAAAATAGTAGAAGAAAACATAGGTGAAACATTTCAGCACATTGTCTAGACAAAGACTTTATGGCTGAGATCGCAAAAGGACAGGGAGTATATAGACACATAAGAGTACATTAACCTAAAAAACTTCTACATGGGAAAAGAAATAATCAACAGTAAATGGACAACCTATAGAATGGAAAAAATATTTGCAAACTATGCATCTGACGTAGGGCTAATATATAGAATCTACAAGGAACTCAAACCACTCAACAAGAAAAAAAAATCTAATTAAAAAGTGGGCAAAGGACATGAACAGTGTTCTTTTCTAAATTTTTGTGGGTACATAGTAGGTGTATGTATTTATGGATTACATGGGATATTTTGATACAGGAATGCAATATGTAAACATCAATTAAGGGTAGGCTGGGTGTAGTGGCTCACACCTGTAATCCTAGCACTTTGGGAGGCTGAGGTGGGTGGATTACCTGAGGTCAGGAGTTTGACACCAACCTGGCCAACATGATGAATCCCCATCTCTATTAAAGATACAAAAATTAGGTGGGTGTGGTGGCACACACCTGTAATTCCAGCTACTAGGGAGGCTGAGGCAGGAGAATCACTTGAACCTAGGAGGCAGAGGTTACAGTGAGCCAAGATCTCACCACTACACTCCAGCCTGGGCAACATAGTGAGACTAAGTCTCCAAAAAAAAAAAAAAATCAATTAAGGGTAAATAGATTATCCATCACCTTTAACATTTATCCTTTCTATGTCAAACAATCATTCAATATGTAAAAATCAGTTAAGGGTAAATAGGTTAGGTTATCCATCACCTTACACATTTATCCTTTCTATTTCAAATAATCTAATTTTACTACTTTAGTTATTTCAAAAGGAACAGTTAAATTATTTAATTTTATTATTGTCACCCTGTTGTGCTAGCAAATACTAGGTCTATTTTATTCTTTCTTTTTTTAAATACTCATTAACCATTCCCCCTTCCACTTCTGGTAACCATCCTACACTATGTCTCTATCAGCTCAATTGTTGTAATTGTTACCTCCATCAGATAAATGAAACCATATAATGTTTGCCTTTTGCACCTGGCTTATTTCACTGAACATAATGACCTTCAGTTCCGTGAATGTTATTGCAAATGACAGGATCTCATTTTTTTAAAAAATGACTGAATAGCCAAGATTTGGAAGCAATGTAAGTAAGTGTCTATCAGCAGACCAATGGAGAAAGGAGAGGTGAACATACAGACTGCGGTTCTTGCAGACTCATAGAGGTAATGTTTTGATGGCTTTAGACAAGATCTGGAAGAATTCCAGTAGTGTAGTCTTGGCTTACTGCAGTCTTGACTTCCCAAGCTCAAGAGATTCTCCCACCTCAGCCCTCCAAGTAGCTGACTATAGGCATGCACCACCATAGCTGGATAATTTTTGTAATTTTAGTAGAGCTGGGATTTCACTGTGCTGCCCAGGCTGGTCTTGAACTGCTAGACTCAAGTCATCTGCCCACATGGGCCTCCCAAATTACTGGCATTACAAGCATGAGCCACCGTGCCTGGCCTAAAAATTCTTGAGTATGTATGCAGGGCAAATTCACAAAAGGAGAACTATTGGATAAAAGGGTATTTTCATTTAAATATTGATAAATATGACCAGATTTCCTTGCCAAGAGTCTCTACTGCCTATGTACAAGAACCTCTTTTTCTCCCCTGCTTGCCAATTCAGAGCTTGTGGTTATTTGCCAGTTAGATTAGTAAAAACTGACTACATTTATTTTCAGTTTTATTATTTATTATTATTGTTTATTTATTTCATTATTTTTTTTAGAATAAAAAGAATGAAAGAGAAAGAAAGAGGAAGAGATTTTAGAAAGAGAGAAAAGGAGAAAGAAAAAAACAGGAAAAGAAAGAAAAAGAATGAAAGAGAAAGAAAGAGGAAGAGATTTTAGAAAAGGAGGAAGAAAGAAACAGCAAAAGAAAGAAAAAAAGAATGGAAGAGTGAAAGAAAGAGGGAGAGAGAATGGGACTCTTGTTTTATTGCTCAGGCTAGAATATAGTCTAAAAATGGGTATTAAAAACCTCTTTTATGTCAATAATTGTGTTTAACAATGGAGACAGGAAGGAATAGGGGGTGAAAATAACAAATAAGCAGCCAACTAATATTTTATTTAAACCTGTGAAATGCTATGCAATTGCTGGGGAGTGATTTACTTCCAATTATGTGGTCACTTTTAAAATAGATATAATGTGATACTGAGAAAAATGTATGTTTTGTGGATTTGTGGGAGGAGAGTTCTGTAAATATTTGTTAAGTCTAGTTGTTCCAGGTCTGAGTTCAAGTCCTGGATATCCTTGTT
>PVKP010021516.1:0-39012 GCA_004027715.1 Plecturocebus donacophilus | reverse complement strand
CCCAGCAATTGCATAGCATTTCACAGGTTTAAATAAAATATTGGTTGGCTGCTTATTTGTTATTTTCATCCCCTATTCCTTCCTGTCTCCATTGTTAAACACAATTATTGGCATAAAAGAGGTTTTTAATACTCATTTTTAGACTGTATTCTAGCCTGAGCAATAAAACAAGAATCCCATTCTCTCTCCCTCTTTCTCTCCCTCTTTCTTTCTCTCTTCCATTCTTTTTTTTTCTTTCTTTTGCTGTTTCTTTCTTCCTCCTTTTCTCTCTTTTTCTAAAATCTCTTCCTCTTTCTTTCTCTCTTTCATTTTTTTCTTCTTTCTTTTGCTGTTTCTTTCTTTCTCCTTTTCTCTCTAAAAAAAAAGAAAAACACAACACGAGAACTTCGCGAAGCATGCACAAGTTTCAACAGCCGAATTGATCAAGCAGAAGAAAGGATATCAGAGGTCGTAGATCAAATCAATGAAATAAAACAAGAAGGCAAAATTAGAGAAAAAAGAGTAAAGGGGAATGAACAAAGTCTCCAAGAAATATGGGACTATGTGAAAAGACCTAATCTACTTTTGATAGGTGTACCTGAATGTGATGAAGAGAATGAATCCAAGCTGGAAAATACTCTTCAGGATATCATCCAGGAAAACTTCCCCAACCTAGCAAGGCAGGTCAATATTCAAGTCCAGGAAATACAGAGAACACCGCAAACATATTCCTCAAGAAGAGCAACCCCAAGACACATAATCGTCAGATTCACCAGGGTTGAAATGAAGGAGAAAATGCTAAGCGCAGCCAGAGAGAAACGTCGGGTTACCCACAAAGGGAAGCCCATCAGACTCACAGCGGATCTCTCAGCAGAAACCCTACAAGCTAGAAGAGAGTGGGGGCCAATATTCAACATCCTTAAAGAAAAGAACTTTCAACCCAGAATTTCATATCCAGCCAAACTGAGCTTCGTAAGTGAAGGAAAAATAAAATCCTTTCTGAACCAGCAAGTACTCAGAGATTTCATCACTACCAGGCCTGCTTTACAAGAGCTCCTAAAAGAGGCACTACACATAGAAAAGAACAAGCAATACTAGCCACTCCAAAAACATACCAAATGGTAAAGAGCATCAACACAATGAAGAATCTGCATCAACTAATAGGCAAAGCAGCCATCTAGCATCAAAATGGAAGGATCAAATTCACACATAACAATATTAACCCTAAATGTAAATGGATTAAATGCCCCAATCAAAAGACACAGACTGGCAAATTGGATAAAAAGCCAAAACCCATTGGTGTGCTGTATCCAGGAAACCCATTTCACATGCAAGGATACACAAAGGCTCAAAATAAAGGGATGGAGGAAGATTTACCAAGCAAATGAAGAGCAAACAAACCAGGAGTTGCAATTCTCGTCTCTGATAAAACAGACTTTAAACCAACAAAGATCAAAAGAGACAAAGAAGGACATTATATAATGGTAAAAGGATCAATGCAACAAGAAGAGCTAACAATCCTAAATATATACGCACCCAATACAGGAGGACCCAGATACATAAGGCAAGTTCTTAATGACTTACAAAGAGACTTAGACTCCCACACAATAATAGTGGGAGACTTTAACACCCCATCGTCAATATTAGACATATCAACCAGACAGAAAATTAACAAGGATATTCAGTACTTGAACTCAGACCTGGAACAAGCAAACCTAATAGACATTTACAGAACTCTCCACCCCAAATCCACAGAATATACACTCTTCTCAGCACCACATCACACCTACTCTAAAATTGACCACATAATTGGAAGTAAACCACTCCTCAGCAAATTCAAAAGAATGGAAATAATAACAAAGAGTCTCTCAGATCACAGTGCAATCAAGTTAGAACTCCGAATTCAGAAACTAACTCAGAACCGCACAGCTTCATGGAAACTGAACAACTGGCTCTTGAATGTTGACTGGATAAACAATGAAATGAAGGCAGAAATAAAGATGTTCTTCAAAACCAACGAGATTGAAGACACAACATACCAGAATCTCTGGGACACATTTAAAGCAGTCTCTAGAGGAAAATATATAGCAATAAGTGCCCACATGAGAAGCAAGGAGAGATCAAAAATTGACACCTTATCATCAAAATTGAAAGAGCTAGAGGAGCAAGATCAAAAAAACTCAAAACCTAGCAGAAGACAAGAAATAACTAAGATCAGAGCAGAACTGAAAGAGATAGAGACACAAAAAACCCTTCGAAAAATCAATAAATCCAAGAGCTGGTTTTTTGAAAAGATCAACAAAATAGACAGACCACTAGCCAGATTAATAAAAAAGAAAAGAGAGAATAACCAAATAGATGCAATTAAAAACGATAAAGGGGATATCACCACAGATTCCACAGAAATTCAAACCATCATCAGAGATTAGTACAAACAACTCTATGCATATAAACTGGTAAACCTGGAATAAATGGATAAATTCCTGGACACTTGCTTCCTCCCAAGTCTAAACCAGGAAGAAGTTGAAACGCTGAATAGACCAATAACAAGGTCTGAAGTTGAGGCAGCGATTAAGAGCCTACCACTCAAAAAACGCCCAGGTCCAGATGGGTTCACCGTCAAATTCTACCAGACATACAAAGAGGAGCTGGTACCATTCCCTCTGAAACTATTCCAAATAATCCAAAAAGAGGGAATCCTTCCCAAATCATTTTATGAGACCAACATCATCCTGATACCAAAACCCGGAAGATACTCAACGAGAAAAGAAAACTTCAGGCCAATATCCATGATGAACATAGATGCAAAAATCTTCAATAAAATACTGGCAAGCCGATTGCAACAACACATCAAGAAGCTTAACCACCATGATCAAGTAGGATTCATCCCAGGGATGCAAGGTTGCTTCAACACACGCAAGTCTATAAACGTAATTCACCACATAAACAGAACCAAAGACAAAAACCACATGATTATCTCAATTGATGCAGAGAAGGCCTTTGACAAAATTCAACAGCCCTTTATGCTAAAAACCCTCAATAAACTAGGTATTGATGGAATATATCTCAAAATAATAAAAGCTATTTATGACAAACCAACAGCCAGTATCATACTGAATGGGCAAAAACTGGAAGCATTCCCTTTGAAATCCGGCACTAGACAAGGATGCCCTCTCTCACCACTCCCATTCAATATAGTACTGGAAGTTCTAGCCAGAGCAATCAGGAAAGAAAAAGAAATAAAGGGCATTCAAATTGGAAAGGAGGAAGTCAAATTGTCCCTATTTGCAGACGACATGATTGTATATCTAGAAGACCCCATCGTCACAGCCCAAAATCTCCTGAAACTGATAAGCAACTTCAGCAAAGTCTCAGGATACAAAATCAACGTGCAAAAATCAAAAGCATTCCTATACACCAATAACAAACTTAAAGACAGCCAAATCAAGAACAAACTGCCATTAACAATTGCTACAAAGAGAATAAAATACCTAGGAATACAACTAACAAGGAACGTAAAGGACCTCTTCAAGGAGAACTACAAATCACTGCTCAATGAAATAAGAGAGGACACAAACAGATGGAGAAACATTCCATGTTCATGGTTAGGAAGAATCAATATCGTGAAAATGGCCATACTGCCCAAAGTAATTTACAGATTCAATGCTATCCCCATTAAGCTACCAATGACCTTCTTCACAGAACTGGAAAAAACCACCTTAAACTTCTTATGGAACCAGAAGAGAGCCCGCATAGCCAAGTCAATTCTAAGCAAAAAAAAAACAAAGCAGGAGGCATCACACTACCGGACTTCAAACTATACTACAAGGCTACAGTAATCAAAACAGCATGGTACTGGTACCAAAACAGAGATACAGACCAATGGAACAGAACAGAGGCCTCGGAGGCAACACAACATATCTACAACCATCCGATCTTTGACAAACCTGACAAAAACAAGCAGTGGAGAAAGGATTCCCTGTTTAATAAATGGTGTTGGGAAAACTGGCTAGCCATGTGCAGAAAGCAGAAACTGGACCCCTTCCTGACACCTTACACTAAAATTAACTCCAGATGGATTAAAGACTTAAACATAAGACCTAACATCATAAGAACCCTAGAAGAAAATCTAGGCAAAACCATTCAGGACATAGGCGTAGGCAAGGACTTCATGATCAAAATGCCAAAAGCATTGGCAACAAAAGCCAAAATAGACAAATGGGACCTAATCAAACTCCACAGCTTTTGCACGGCAAAAGAAACAGTCATTAGAGTGAATCGACAACCAATAGAATGGGAAAAAATTTTTGCAGTCTACCCATCTGACAAAGGGCTGATATCCAGAATTGACAAAGAACTAAAACAGATTTACAAGAAAAAAACAAACAAGCCCATTCAAAAGTGGGCAAAGGATATGAACAGACACTTTACAAAAGAAGACATACATGAGGCCAATAAACATATGAAAAAATGCTCATCATCACTGGTCATTAGAGAAATGCAAATCAAAACCACATTGAGATACTATCTCACGCCAGTTAGAATGGCGTTCATTAAAAAATCTAGAGACAACAGATGCTGGAGAGGATGTGGAGAAATAGGTACACTTTTACACTGTTGGTGGGAGTGTAAACTAGTTCAACCATTGTGGAAGGCAGTGTGGCGATTCCTTAAGGACCTAGAAATAGAAATTCCATTTGACCCAGCAATCCCCTTCCTGGGTATATATCCAAAGGATTATAAATTGTTCTACTATAAGGACACATGCGTACAAATGTTCATTGCAGCACAGTTTACAATAGCAAAGACCTGGAACCAACCCAAATGCCCATCAATGACAGACTGGACAGGAAAAATATGGCACATATACACCACGGAATATTATGCAGCCATCAAAAACGATGAGTTTGTGTCCTTTGTAGGGACATGGATGAACCTGGAAACCATCATTCTCAGCAAACTGACACAAGAACAGAAAATCAAACACCACATGTTCTCACTCATAGGCGGGTGTTGAACAATGAGAACACATGGACACAGGGAGGGAAGCACTACATACTGGGGTCTGTTGGGGGGAAATAGGGGAGGGACGGGGGGGTGGGGAGTTGGGGAGAGAGCATGGGGAGAAAACAAATCACACTGCCATGTGTGTACCTATGCAACAATATTGCATGTTCTTCACATGTACCCCAAAACCTAAAATGCAATAAAAAAAAATTTTTTTTAAATTAAAAAATATCTGTTGATCAAATCACATCAAGATAATAAAGCTGAGTTTATTCCTCCTTCTTGGGCCTCCCAAAGTGTTGAGATTACAGATGTGAGCCACTGTGCCTGGCCAATATAATGGTCTTGGACAAGCAATAACTGTGCTTAGCTTTGGAGCTAAGATAACAGATTTACAAAACAAAAATGGAAAAAATTTACACAAAAAAACTCCATAAATTTTTACATTTGTGATGGTCTTTATTTTTTAATGTGAAATAAAGTTCAGTCACATGAGCACTCCATGGCCAGGTGACTCAACCCCAGTAAAAACCCTGGACATTAAGGCTCAGTGAGCTTCCCTGGTTGGCAATACTTAATACATGCTGTAATACATTGTGGCTGGGAAAATAAGCAATGTCCATATGACTCCACTGGGACAGGACAACTGGAAGCTTGCACCTGGTCTCTCCTGGACTCTCCCCTATGTATCTTTTTGCCTTTGCTGATGTTAATCTGTATGCTTTCACTGTAATAAACCATAACCAGGAATATAACACAAAAATAATACTGACATTCTGCTAGAAATACAAATCATTCAATTTGCTAAAACTCCCAGTGGTATTAGTAGACACATTTTGGTATGATTCCCTTGTACTTCTCGATAAAGGTCAGGGAGAAGATGGGATTATGTCATTAAGCTATTAGGTTACAGAGAACAATAATAAAACAATTAGCATTTATACAGCACTTTTTTCTTAGGATCCCAAATCTTTTTTTTTTTTTTGAGATGGAGTCTCAGTCTGTCACATAGGCTCAAGTGCAATGACACAGTCTCGGCTCACTGCAACCTCTGCCTCCCAGGTTTAAGCCATTCTTCTGCCTCAGCCTCCCAAGTAGCTGAGATTACAGGCGCCCGTCACTACGCCCTGCTAATTTTTGTATTTTTAGTAGAGACAGGGTTTCACCATAATAGTCAGGCTGGTCTCGAACTCCTGACCTTGTGATCCACCTGCTTTGGACTCACAAAGTGCTGGGATTACAGGTGTGAGCCACTGCACTCGGCCAGATTCCCAAATCTTTTAAGACACAATTTTCAATGTGACATCATTTCAAGTACCCAGATAAGAAAAAACTATAGTTCCTTTTTATAAGATAGAAAAATGAATGATATACAAAGTTAAATGACTTCCAATTAATGTTATCAGTGATCAAACCAATAAATAGAATTGAGGATTCTTTACTATTGGTTCAGGGTTCTATGTTCTAAAACATGCTGCCTGTGAAGTTAAGATATGTCAGGAATTCATATTCACAAAATGATGATGTACCCTCTTGGAAGCCACATATTCTTTTTTTTAAAGTTAGCTTCTCTTCAGGAATTTACATTATTATTATTGTCAGTTAGTCTGTTTTCAAATAACTTTTGGCAGTGGTACAATTAAAGAGAGTTTCAGAGTCACAGAGGAGCTTGTTCCTACCTCCTGGGAGTATATCAAAGTTCTGGTATCAGCTTGCAAAAACAATTAGCTTAAGGAAAATATTAATGTATTGATATTGGCAATATTTTTAGAAGATAAAAACCCTAATATTCATATTCTTCACATAAATGTTCCCCATTGCTTTTCTTTTCTCTTTTTTTTTTCACCAAAATATCATTTTTAGCTTTATGAGCTCTAGTTCAGCAGCTCACTGGAAATGATAAAATACTTACTGGCTCTAAGAATGTTCTCCTTGCTGCTGCACCTGGACTGGACCTGCAGAAAGAGCATAGACTCAGTAATTTAGGGCTCACAGCATGAATAGGCAGATATGCATATTTAATGGGCAAGCTCCTGAGGACTAGGATCAAAGGCTTTATATATTAATATTTCAGATATCATAACATGCTACTAAAAATGTTATACTTGTTTCATCATTTTTATTTATCCTTCACTTACTTTGAAGAAACAACTGACTTCCAAAAAAAAAAAAAACTGGAAGTACAGTATTATAAATTATAAAGAGATAAAACAAAGGCAAATATTTATCCATTTGTATTTGAAATCAGTATATGGAAACAGATTTGTTACTGCATATTTAGTTGTAAATATTGGCCCTTAATATTAAGGTATTTAGTATATCTCTTGACTAGAATAATAATAAAACTCAAGTAATAAAGTTGTAACTAAGTATTCCATTGTAGTAATTTTTAGTATGTATATAAATGGGAGGAAAGTAGAGAAATCCTTATATAATGTTTACATTTGATTCTGAAAATCTTTATTTATTGATTATAAATTTAAAAATTTATCATAGTTATAATATTGATTATGAAATACGCTTCCATTGAAAATCAATGAAATTGAATAAATTTATCAATTCTTAGGTACATGTATAATTTATCAATTAGGAACCCTATGCTTTCACTCAAATGTTTAGATCAAAGTGAAACATTCTTTTAAACGTTACAAAACTGCTACATTCAAGGAGCATGGTATATGTCCTTAACAGGTTAATTTCAAAGGAAACTGTATTTAAGCTCCACACCTCTTCTTCCCATTCCACAGCAGCTTGCCCCAAATGGATATATACACAACAAATTAATTTCTATAGTTTAACACAATCTACTATCATAATGAAATAACTTATGAACGGAATGTTGCAACTTAGGGTGGGTTATGATTGTCCTTCCCTGAAAAAACAATTGTTAATGTTTAAAAAAAATGACAATAAAAAAGTCACAAACATACATACAAGAAAAAAAAAAATACACACACACCAAAAAAAAAAAAAAATTCCAAATGTTAGTTATTCTCTTTTGGCCCAGATTGTTCAACTAGTTTTAAACATACTAGAAGGAAAAAGCTAATCTGAAGATAATATTCTTACGTTCTTTTACTCAGGAGTCTTATTTAAGAACAATTCTGGACCAAATGGGAAAGAAATCAATGACTGCTTAAAGAAAATAATACAGGGAAGAAGACACAAGCATGAGGAAAAGAAAAGTAAGAGAGAGAGGTTTGAGGGTGTAAATCTAGGCAATGGAAAAGAAAGTATGGAATTACAGAAGGGGACAATATGTAAATGCAGAACGTTCTGCTATTTCTCATTAAAAATTCATACCAAGAGGGTAAGAATGACTAATGAACTTGCTGCAAAATAAATAAGCAAGTTGCTATACTATGGAATGAACATAAGTATAACTATACCACTACAGCCTTAAAGAAGAAAAGAAACACATACTAACAGACAAATTAATAGACAAGCTTAATAAAGAGAGAAACTACATTTTAAAAGTGATTCAAAGAACACAAGAGAAAGCTAGAATAGAGAGAGAAAAGTCTGAGAGAGAAAAGGAAAAGAAAGGGGGAATGTTAAAAGACAAAAACAGAGTTCAAAGAAGTCAAATGGAAGTCAAGAAAGTCTTCAACAAGATGTAGAAACAGAAGGAGCCCAAACCCATAACGCAAAGCAATGTTTGCGAATGGAAAGCAGCTCCTTTGATCAGTAATAGTTACTCTTAAGTCGTAGCCTCTATTCCTCCAGAGTTCATCTTTAAGCCCTTCCAATCTAGAGTGGAGCTAGTGTATGGATAGAAACAAGAGATTTACAATGAACAGAGCAGTTCAGATGAGTAGTTCAAATTGTCTCATAAAATGTTCCAACAGAGTTATATAATGTCTCTTATATACATTTTATAATGTATATAATGGAAATGGTGGTGAAGAATTAGTTGGCTTTCCCAAAAAACCCAAACCAAACCAAACCAATAACAAAATACCCTCTCCCATTCCCTAGGTGACTTAAAAAATTAACAACAACAAAATTATCCATAACATGAATTGAATAAAGAAACTCAAGTGTTGCTTTGTGGCACCTCAGTTTAGAACTATATATTTCAAACAGCTTTGGTGGAGAAATTTGTATGAGGAAAGCAATTCAATTCCCTGAATCTGAGCATTTATTAAGGTTCACAAATTGCCAACAGCGGTCTAATCAATGCTTTCTCATTTATATTACATTTGCTATTTGAACCAGATTTGGGGAGAATTACTTTAATATCAGCAATTATAAGAATTTCTTTAGTGATCTTGAGTATGTGTGTGTCTATCTATCACTGAAGAAAACAAAAATTTAAAAACGTTGCTTTTTATGCATGTAGCAAATAACTTTTTCTCTTGCACCATGAAACTAGTCCTCTTTACAATATTTGCTTAATTTTATACAATTTCAAGGTGAAAATTCTACCTAACTCACAATGTAATGGCATGACTTGAAATGGTAAACTTGGGAAACAACTATTGTTCTTATACATACGGACTATAAAGAACGTAACACAGGTCTATCTCAAGTTTTATGGCTTTTTGGTTTTTCTTTATGTTACCCTGGCTTTACTCAATGGGGAAAAAAGGAAGGCCTGGAAAGCAAAATAAAATAGATTTTAGCCTTAATATTAAATTAGCCAGGGATAAGAAATAAAAGGCATGGTATCTGATTACTTTTTACTTTATTCCATTGGATCATGTTATTTTACTTCAGTTAACATCTGATAATGCAGTACTGACAAATAATTGCCTTTTCAACCAGAATCAAAACTAAGATAACATGTAGAAACAGCATATTATATTAAAGTCAATGGAAAAAATGAAAAGCATGAAGGACTTAATGAATACATAGGGTATTCATTTACTTATCAAGATTGTTTTGAGACATCAGGTAATTCATTTCAACATGTGTTTACATGTGTAATATAATTTTTGCTGAAGATCACATCATCCATTAGGAAATCTTAAGATGTGAAACAGAAAACAGAAGGGAGAGCACATAATAAATGTAAGGAACAAAAGTGAAAATGCCTTAAAAAAAGCTGAAAAAATTTTAACAAACAACCACAATCTTTAGATACAGTTAGAGAAATCACTTACCTTATGCTTAGGTCATAACAAGAATAGCACAGTGTTTAAAGTCAGCTCTTCATTATGGGAGGTACAATTGAAAGCCATAGGTTATAATAACATGAATTGCTACATAGAAATGAAGACTTTTTCAGCCCAACATGAAAAGCTAACTCTTATGGGAGAACATTTCAACTTATGTTAAATGCAACATGAAGAACAACCGAGGGTGTAAACATCAAAACACACCCAAACACATGAATCTCACACCAAAAAGAGAGAGATGGCCCAATCTCTCAGGACACAGAAGATTTAATCTGTGACCATAATTTGGGACATATAAGGGAAGGGACATTGCTTTAACAGTGAAAGATGCATGCATAATGTATAACTATCAATTTACCCCCTACCCTCCACCCACCTTGTACACACACAAGCCCACTAAGATACAGGGAAAGAATGTAGTGCCAAGCTGATATGAAGAAAGCAAGACACACGAAAGCATAGCAGTGGTCATGTGATTTGAGAGGTGTTCTTCCCTTAAACCATCCCATCACCATGCTTATTTTAAAGAAGCCAGGAAAAGATTCCCTTTCAATGCTGCAGTAGCTACGAGCCCCCAGCTTGAAGCTAGTGTGTGGAATTTTGATCACCGTTCCCTGCGATGTCAGGGGCTCTCCAGTGGAAGCCAGATGTACCATAATACCAGTTAGTGGGAGTACAAATGTGTGAATAACAAGCATCTTTTCCCTTCTGCATTTCACAGAAGTGAGGGAGGAGAGAAACAAAGAAAATAAAACTCATGTTAAGGATAGGTTTGTAACAATCTAAGAATATATACATATTAAAATGGAAATTACATTTGATTGCAGGTTAACACAAATCAGGTTTCAAAAAATTGCCTATTTTGCTGCTCACCAGGCTAATTTGTATTCTTTTTCCCGTAAATGCTATATAGTTGGCTCATACTGAAAAAATTCTGAGCACTTGGTCAGATGGGGTCAAAGTCAAGAACAAAACAGTCATCTTCTTTGATGGACATTAAGAAAACTATCATTCCATTTAAACATGACTTTACTGGCCACTAATCACATTTTAAATTAGAAATTAAGTTTCTCTTTATGTTTACTTATATAATCAGAGAAGTCCTCTGTTTTAGAAAGACACAATGAAAATTTTAATCTTTTTACATTGTTAAAAAAGCGAACAACAAAAAAGCTATCTATTTAGAAACTGTTTCCTAAGTACTCTTGTCTGCTAGCAATACAAGTTAATTAACAAGCACTATTCCTGTCAAACAATTTCAACTTTACTTTCATATTATTGGTGACAGTAGTTAACTTTATTCATTTTATTCTTTTTGTGTGAGATGAACTTTGATTCACGTGTGACATCCCAATTTAGTTAAGCAGATGTGTAAACTCTTCAATGATCATGTACTCATTTTCTCTCCCTCCTTTTATTCTTAGCAGACCTTCCCTTTAATGTGGCTTTGGTATTTTAGGCTCTGGGCCCTCCCACAATCCTAGTTTCCTCATAGGAAAAATAGATTGTTTGTGGCTCAAAGGAGATAATGCATGTATCAGTGATTTTTAGATATAAAAATAAAAATAAATGTCATTAGTTGTCTTGAACTCCTAACCTCAGGTGATCCACCTGCCTCAACCTCCCAAAGTGCTTGGATTACAGGCACGAGTCATGCACCCCTGGCCTATAGATGTCAGTAGTTATGATCAGTGGTGTTACTGACAGCTGTAAAAATAACTCTGTGATTACACACCCTCTTCATTATAATGTATGCAAGCTCTTGTTTTTAACCCAAAGAGGGGGAATATTCTGCATAGAGTTATGTTTCTCAGTAGGAATAGGCCAGAACATTTTAGAAATGTCATAGCCATATGGCCATAGGCACAGAAGGCATCCAAGCCATATAACCTAAGACATGGAGCAAAGTCTCAACCAGTTCCTCCAGAAAATGCTTTGTATTATTGAGCTTTTAGACCTTAAGCTGTTGCCCTTCTCTGGAACATACTGTTGCTTATCTTCTGATCCAAATACTACTATCCTTTAAGACCAGCTTAGATTACACCAACCATTAAAAAAAAAAAAATTCCCAAGTTCCTCAATCAGAAATAATTTCTTCTTTCTCTAAACACATTTAGCAGTGTTAATTATGATGTAATTTACCTACCATAAAACTTATTCATTTTAAGTAAAAAAGTATTAAAAGTTTGATGACCTTTAATAAAGTTATATGGCTGTGCAACTATCACTACAATCTAGGTTTAGATTTCCCTAAATTCTTAAGGCATCTTATTTGAACTTCTATTACAGGACTTATCAAAGTTTAGAATATAGAATATGAGTTCATCATTACCCATATTCCAGTTACTGATATGAGTCCCTGAACAGACTGTAGGTTCTTAGAGGAAAAGGACCATGACTTTGATCCTATTATATTAAACATAGTACTTTGTACAGAGGAAACATTTGCTAAATCTGAATGCTTATCTTGTAGTAATTATTTTTCTTTTTAATCCTAGCAGACTAAAATTTATTTTTAATAGCATAAGTATGATCATAGCCATCCCTGTACCTGTTTTATCAGCTTACAAACAATTTTTACTTATTTGGGTCTGACAGTATTAAGAGACAATATGAGAAGTATGTGGATTTTAGCTAAGAGATACCTGAGTATGCTATAGAATGACCTCAAGATTTAGAAATTAATATTATTTAAGGTTAATCAAAGAGTGACATTTGGAGTACAATAAAGGTTTTCTATACCAGGGGTTTCAGGTTAGGTTAAGAAGATTCCTTATTTTCTAAGACAGCAGAATGTTTTATATCTTACATGGTCAGGTCATTAGAATTACAGAGATGATAGAGTTTTTGACACATCAAGGCTCATTTTGACTTCAGTTTTTCTACCTTATTAAACTTATTTAGGAGTAATCAGTCTCTGAAAGAATGAACTTCTTTGAGTACCATCTACTCATAAGATTAAGAGGAGAGAGAAAAAGGGACCATTTACTAAGATTACTTGCCTCTTTAGCCTACCCAGAAAAAGAAGAAAAAGTTTGATTTAAACAACATTATGCCAATAACTCTACAATCTTAGACTCTTACATTTTATTTCTTTTTCTTCTTACTTCTTAAACAAAAATGAATAATTGTTCTAGAAAAGTTTTCTTCCACGGTTCCATTCATGCATCACTTTATTAGAATAAGTTAGGATGCAAGTATTTGGCTCATTTGAGTTTAATGGTAACTCTTCAGTGTTTAATTAGATTTATGATGTCACTGCACATGTTAAATGGAAGAACTCAAAAAGTTCTGGCTTATTTATGACATGAAAGGAAGCACAATAAAGAGGATCTCCTTTGGAGTCCCATGGTATGATTCTAACACTAGATTTTCCTCTTCCTAGCTGTGTAACCTTGGATGTGACATTTACCATTTGGAGTTTTAATTTCCTCATCCACAAAATGGGGAAAATTAAGTAGGATACTGTATGTGAAAGCTAAAACTATTGTAAGTAAAAATAACAATAGAAATCTAAGTTGTTATTATTATCTTTACGCATATTTTAAGTCACACATATTTTATATAGGTAGAATCTGAGGCACAATGAGAATAAAGAATTTGCTACAAATCATGCTAGGAAACAGTGACAAATAATAGACTAATTGACAACTTCTAGACTAAAGCTACAGAAAAAGCCTGAGTAAAGGTCTGAGATTAACTCTGCTAGGATTAATCTGATTCCGTGTTTATGATTTTAGTAAAGTTATCTCATCTCTATGGGTCTTGGTTTTCTTATCTGCAAAATGTAGATGTTTCTAGGGGTTTTAACTCAGGTCAATGGTCCCTTGAGAGAATCCTGTGGGTAAAAGACAGAGGTCCATTCACTGGGACAGAGAAATGAATTTACAATCTTTATATTAAATAATCTAATTAATATATATTATCTTCTTTCATTATGAGCTTAGGCAACAAATACAGTAATATTAACAGAACCTCTTATTTCAAATTGTTATGAATTTTTTTTATGTTTATCATTTCAAATCACGGTAGTTATTAGACCTGCTCCTAGAGTTTAATTCACTCAAACATAGGAATTTATTATTATATTTAAATTTGTTTTAAAAGTTATTTTGATCATGATTTGAATTGGTTTTCTAATATTATATATTTTATTTTATACACTTAAAAATATTTTTATGAAAAAAAAATCTGAAGGCTTTGACCAAGTACCAAATGGGTCCAAGGCAGAAAAAAGGTTAAACATCTCTGAGCCAAATAATTTCCAAGTCTCCTTTTATTTGCAGAATATTGTAGCTCTAAGAAACCTTTCCCAATTCTATTTGCTGTCTTTTATCAAATCATATATGAAAAGAGTCCTTTTTTTTAAATGAAAATTATATAAAATTGGTTACTGAATTAAACAAATGCCCATTTAATAGACCAAAACAAAAAACAAAAAAGAAACACTGCTGCTTTAAAAAGTTATTAAAGCCTCCGGGTTAAAAAAAAACATTCTGCTTCACTTGTGCTTTTCCCATTGGTTCGGATGATTAATTACATGGAATAATCATTTAACAGTAATCATATTTTAAAATCCTCTAATTAAAGGTGAACTTCCATTCACACACATACACACATAAAAACAGACACACGTGTGTATGTATCCATAACCATTTATTTGAATTTTCGGTCATATTTTGCTCACTAATAGAGAGTAGCAATGGTATTTCTCCCCACCTCCCACGCTCCAACAGAGTTTACTGTCACTCAGGCTGGAGTGCAGTGGCACGATCTCGGCTCCCTGAAACCTCTGCCTCCCGGGTTCAAGCAATTCTCCTGCCTCAGCCCCTGGGTAGCTGGGACTACAGATGCCTGTCACCAAATCTAGCTAATTTTTGTATTTTTAGTAGAGATGGGGTTTCACCATGTTAGCCATGCTGGTCTTGAACTCCTGAACTTGTGATCCACCCGCCTAGTCCTCCCAAAGTGCTGGGATTACAGGCATGAGCCACAGCACCAAGCCTGCTATTAAAAAAAAAGAAAAAAAAAATCTATGTATAACATAAGACTATGCAGGCAAATAAACAGTATTTATAAGTAAAATAATTTTATAAATCTTTCCAGGGAAAAATTCTTAAATGTTTTCCCACTGTTATATAAATTTTCATTGTTAAATTCTACTGAGCTTTCCTAAGTTCTAGGTTAATGTGGAAAATACTTCCTTTTCAGTATTGACCCATTCTAAAAGAAGTTGGAAATGTGTCAGGTTATATAGCTGGTGAAGTGTATTATAATTACCATTGAAAATCAAAGTTTGTTTATGCTCCTTTACTATAATATGTAGAACACACTTTCTATTCTTTAGAACTGGTTATCATCATGACTCAAGGAAATATGAATTTAATCATCAATGGTGAATATTCTTAATGTATGTCCTATATAAAGCTTTAATTCCAAGGTGAACCATGCTCAGGGACCCTTGGAAACTTTGCAAATCCCAGGCTGTTCTTCTCTTGGTACCAACAATAGTTTTGGTTTGGTGCTTGTTCTGAAAATTTTAATGTTGATCATAAATATGAAGAAAAATTACTTCTCAAACTATATAATATATTATAAGGCTAAATGAAGTATTTTTGGCTGAGAGGAATTTCAGATTATTCATGATACAATTTCCCAGTCTTAAGATGAACAACCGATTATTTCACAGAGTAATTACTCTTCATTCTAAAGATTAGAAGGCAAGAATTATTACTGGCTTTAGGTCATACAGTAAAGTGGTAATAGAACTTGGTTCTCTTGACTTCCAAACTTAATTATCTGTATACTATCAATCACTCTACCTTTCTAACCTACCAGTGACAATCATTGGATTCATAATCACACCTTGAATTTTCATTGCCTCTTTGCTCTTGACTATTTCACTTAGCAGTGGGAACCACTGAGAATAGGGATTTGAATGTAAGAGTGAGGGGGAATAGTGTAATAAAAGGAAGTTGCAGAGTAGCATTCTGGAATCAGAGTGTCTAGATTTGAATTTTGTCTCTATCATACTTAGCTGTATAACACTGTGTAAGTCATAACCTTAAGTATAAAATGAAGCTAATAATAACATCTATCTCATAGGATATTTGTAAAGAAAATAAGAGCATACGTTAAAGTGTTTACTTAGAGATACACGTAAAGTGCTTGCTTAGAGCGTATTTAGCTCAGAGTTAACAGTATATAAGTGTTAGCTATTACAATATTGTTGTTCCTACTGTTATCCTTTTGTTTGGATGATATTCTAGACCTGTAATAAGAAATGTTGACTTTTTTTGTTTTGCATGAGTGTGATTTGACAGTTCTCACAAGTAAGATCAAGTAAGATTAATTTAGGTGAATATTTGAATAGAAAGTTGTCAGAAAATATTGATTCTAAAAAACAGAGGCCAAGGAGTAGATAGAATCAACAATATAAAAACTTGAATTACTGAGTATTTGTAATTATTATGCATTTCTGGCACTTCTGGAAGAAAGTGACATTTGTTTTCATTAAGCATGAAGTTTGAAATACTGAGTTTTAAATTAGATTTCATATTCTTAGATTTCACTCTTAAATGTCATGTCCTATCACTTATTTGTTCATTTAAAAAACCTAATGTTTTACTCATTTAAGTGTGGCTATATTATTTTCCATTCTAAATTGTATTTTAGTATTGGTTGAAAAAGTTGTGACTTTTTTCTAAATGCTTACCTAGAATTCATAAGGCACATGAAAGATGTATAAATATATGTCTATACTGCATTAGTAAAATAGCAATAGCTTAGAAAGTGTGTAGAAAAGTTTCTTCGAGAAATAGGTAAGAACTAGGTATTCTGATGCCTAGTATTACAGCTACATATAGTACACATTATGTTGCTAATCAAGCCTCTCATGATCTAACCAAGTAACAGTTAACAAATACAGTTTAATAATATAATATATAACTCATTTTCAGGATGAGCAATATAGGTCAGATTATTTCAGATGAATGTAAATTTTTTTCTTAACATAAGCCCTGAACCTGTAGGTCCAGAGATATGCACTAATTAGATCTGCTAAAGCTATTGACTTGTGTATGTAGTGAATCCTCTTTTAAGCAGACAAAAGATAGAAAGGTTAGCTAAATGACCTTGATTAAATTATTTCAAGTATTAGTTTCCACATCTACAAACATCAAGATAATACTATTTATTTATTGAACAAATATGTGGAATAGAAATTAACAATAACAATAATAATAATAATAATAATGTGTTGAGCTAAGTTCTGTCTCCCAGAGCCAATACCAGGCTCTTATCTAGGTGCAGGGGGTAAAACATAAACAGGATTGACAAGTACTTTGCTATCTATTTTAAAATTTACATTTTAATAGTAGTAGACAGATGATAAGCACCTAAACTAATAAGTACATAAATAAGACAGTTTCAGAAAGCAGTGCTGTAAAGAAAATAAAATATAGTAATGGGATAAAAAATAAGTAGTGATAGGGTATAGCTATTTTAGACATAGTAAGCAAGGAAAACTTCTCTGAATAAGTAACATTTTAGTTAAGATTTGAGACAGCGAGATGAAGATCATGGGGAAGAACTTTCCAGGCTGAGAGAACAGCTAGCAAGGTGCAAAGGCTCAAATGTTTTGTTGAGTTTCCACCTCATAGGATTACTGTGAGAATAAAACAAGCTAATGTATGTAGGGCATCTGTTACTACACCAAAAATTGTATAAAGGACAAATACATGTTATTCTGATAATAATGAAAGTGGCAATAATAATGGCTATAATGACTATAATACAAACTACCAAAATCCAGACTGAAGTTACTCTCCTTAATCCCTCCTAGTCTGGAACTATTTGCAACCTCTTCCACATCAAAGAAGACTGTTCTAATTGGTCAGAAGGGCCAAAGATTGGTAATAAAAAGACACACAGGTTCTCAGACTTAGGGTTACAGCAAAGTGGGATATAAAAGTATCTTTTGGAAAAAAATCTGTTATTTAATAAAAATCAATGAAGGCATCTCTTAAAAGACAGAATACAATTTTTGTTGTTTATTGAAGTTTACTATAAAGAAATTTCTGCATTACAGCTATGATATCATAATGCTATCAATCCATGATAGCTACTACACTTGTTAGTATTCTATAGACAGTTAGATCTGAACTTAAGTGTTGAGTGTTCTAAAAATTTATAGAAAGATGCATCACATGGGATATAATAACCATCAAACTAGAGGAAACTTAAAAGATTTTCTCTTTTTAGCAATCATTAACACCCATGTCCAAAGTACATGAAGTTTCATTTGGGACAGAACAATGTTATTAATCATGCCAGGAGGTGCTTTGGTTCAGTGTTAATGCTTTTTGTTTCATTTGCATTCTGGTTTGTTCCTTTTGATTTCCTATATTTTTCTAGTATAGATATATGACACAGTGGTTTGGTTAGGATTAGCCAGAGTAGTTTTGAGACATCTTGCCTGCTTCTGACCAGTTAATTTTATTATAATCTGAGCACAACAAACAGGAAAGTGATCAAATAAATATATAATCTGTGTATTTATACATACAACACACACATATTTAGTGGGTCTGTGTATTCTATCTTTGTAGCACATACTGAAAATCATTAACATTATACTATAAACCAGTAGGTTATTTAAAAATAAATATAAGTAGAAACAGAGAAATGGAGCAAAGAGGATCCTGGAAAATATAGCATTATTCAGATGCTGGGTCAACATATACCATATATGTGAAAATAACACAATCCTAATTTTCTTATCTTTCTTTTTTTTTGAGACAGGGTCTCACTCTATTGCCCAGACTACAATGCAGTGGTGCCATCATAGCTCACTGCAGCCTCGACCTCCCAGGCTCAAGTAGTCCTCCCACCTCAGCCTCCTGAGTAGCTGGGACCACAAGCGTGTGACATCATGCCGAGCTAATTTTTTTTTTTTTTGTAGAGGAGGGGTCTCCCTATGTTGTCCAGGCTGGTCTCAGACTCTTGGACTCAAGTGATCCTCCTGCCTTGGCCCACCAAAGTGTTGGTATTACAGGCATGAGCCACTGTGCTAGGTCCTTAATTTCTATCATATTTTGTTGTTATACGAGAATTAAATGCAAAGGAAATTTGAGTTTTGTCACAATTGTTCAGTTTCTTAAAAATATATCAAAAGATCTGAATAAATCATAGTAAAACATTAAAATTTGCTAAATCTAGATGGTTAGCAGAAAGGTGTCTGTTATATTATCTGTTGTTTACTATATATAATATTTGAAATATTTCATTAAATAATGGGAACTAAAAAAGAAAAAAAACCCTAATTCTCCAAAGGACATTTACATTAGGCTGTCAAAACCCCAACACACTTTAGCTTGAATTTCTCAAATTTAGAATTTGAGATAATCTAAATACCCACTTGCACTCTTTATCCTAAGAACAAATAATGCCAATGTTTCAACCCATATTTTTTTTCATTATTTTTTCCTTCACTAAGTATTTATTGAACTGAGTATGCTGTTAAATTTGAACCACTGTCCTAGACAGTTTCACCATTGACCAATTTGCTCCCTTCCCGCAGTTGCTTCAGGTGGCTTTGCTGTGCCTTCCATTGCTCAGTTATCACATGAGCAATACAATTGTATTAAACTCTGCAGAAACTCATCCATCAGAGCTTTCCAACTCTTATATTCCATGTTTTAAAATTTTTCAATGTAGGAAATTTTAAAATAATTCTTTGTTTTACATATGTTTCTTTATTCTCAATTTACCCTACATTCTCTATAGAACTCCCTACGTCTTCTTTTTTCTTCAATTTGCCATCTTTATTCTTTCTGATAAAAGTTAATAGCAGTTATCATGGGAGGAGCTCAAGAGTAATTTAAATTTTCTCTTTGCTTATCTATATTCTTTACTGAATGTATAAAAAATACCAAAGTTATTTAAAAGAAAAAACTCTTACTGAAAATGCCAAACATTTGATTAAATTGTAAAATTCAAACCTTTCAGTATAATATAGATGACCACTTTACTATTTGTTCAAATCAGTTTTAACTGTTCATAGATTTATTGTGAGCCATCAATGGATTGTTCTGTAGGAGATCAGGCAGGGTGGTGGAAAACTTATAGAAAGACGCAAACCTTCCTGGAAGGCTGGAAGGTTTTGCAAAAGCCTTGGAAGAAGGTTATGGCTGAAAGCAGTCTAACCTTCTTACCTTGAGCTAATAGCACAGAGTTCCTTGTAACAAGGGAACACAGAGGAGTTTATCTAAATAGCTTGTTTATTCATGTGGTACCGACCTTTGAATATTCACGGACAGAAGCAATGTTAATTACCCTCTAATGGTGTTTACTTGAGACCTCTGTCATTTAATCTGTACTAAATAAATGCAAAGGCCACAGCTTATGGGGGCCACTGCTGATTTTGGCAGAGGTCCCTTGGTCGTGCTGACTGTCAAGCCTGTGTCAGTGCATGTTGTCCATCGGTCACTCAGTCAAGTCTGCTGGTCAGACCTGATATTGTTCCTTAGTCCTTCCCCTGCATACACATCTACAATAAGACATTTGGGATCAGTTTATGGTCCATCATAGAACAGCTATGAAGCTAACTAGATTCATAAGTCTGTGTCACCCTAGACCCATTAATATTATGTTTTAACTCAAGCTGAAAAAGGCATAAATATTCTATTTGTAAATAGTCTTTTGACAGGGTCATTAAATGATGCATAGAATTTTTACAGCTAGAAATGTTGTATCTTATTTATGTCAGTTTCATTCAGATTACCACTCCTATATTCCTGTGAGCTACTTGCCTAGAATTTAGGCTCAGTGTACCAGAACATAAAAGCAGCTATGCCCATCCCATTTTTTTCCTTTGAAGTACACTGAAATATAAAAATTAGTAATAATTAGTAAGGTTCATATTCTTTCTCAGTGGCTGAAATGGGTTATTATTCATTGGAAAGGGAAAGGAAAAGAAATAGCTAGAAATAAAGAAAACAGCTGATTTCTAATGAAAAAATAAATACACAAGGAAAGGGAAAAGAAGCACAAGAAAAAATAAAGTATAGAAAACTGCAGTGAGAAAGTGGGTTAATGTAAATGAGGTAATAAATAATGGAACAGGCATTCTTAGATTATTCTTCTCTTGATGTTTTTTTTCTTTTCACATTTCTTACTTCAACCTCCAAAACATAAAGCAGACTGTAAAAGCACAAATATAATCCCTGATCTGGAATTGTCTTTTAAGTCAATAGGCAGTAATCAAAAGGTATAGCTTATACAATTTAAAAAGGGCTGGGCGCAGTAGCAAACACCTGTAATCCCAGCACTTTGGGAGGTTGGGGTGAGAGGATCACTTGAGCCCAGAAGTTCAAGACTAGCCCAGGCAACATGGTGAAACCCTTTGTCTACTAAAAGCACATAAAATTAGCTGAGCATGGGGCCATGCACTTATGGTCCCAGCTACCCGGGAGTCTGAAGTGGAAGGATTGCTTGAGCCTGGGAGATGGAGGTTGCAGTAAGCCAAGATTGTGCCACTGCACTCCAGCCTGGGTGACAGAGAGAAACTCTGTCAGAAAGAAAAGAAAAGACAGAGAGAGAAAGAAAGATGTGGGATTAAGAGAAAAGACAGGTATTTTGACCCACATCATGACCAATTTTAAGAGCAGCTGCAAATATTCCCCTCTTGCATGTGATATGTTTAAAAGGAAACCAAAATGATTTGACACAGCTTAAAGCAAATGACTTAGACTTAGTATGACTCCCTCTAGGACATACATAGTATGACTGCCTTTATACCTCACTTTGTTCTATAAACTGCTGCTTATGCTCTGTAACTACTTAAAATGGGAAAGTTAAAACAAGTGACCTATTGTTTAAATACTGAAGTGGAAAAAGGAATGAAAAACTATGCCTAGTTTCCTTCCTCCCTTTTTTATTTTCTCCATCCCTCCCTTCTTTCTCTTTCTTCTATCCCCCCACCTCTTTTTCACTCATTAATTTGCAGCCACCAGGACATATGACTCTATAAAGCCAAGGCCAGGTAGATAACTTGAGCTGGGGAACATTTCAGATCACAGCCTTGAACCAGAGTTCAGTTATGTCTTAAAGTTGGATAACTGCAAATGAAAGCATGGTGACACAGGCTGACTGAAAGAGTGGTACTTATATGCAGCACAAGAGCACTTTAAAAATGCTACTGTCATTGGCCTGTAATAGAAAGAATGGCTACAGAGACCCTTGACATATGGTAGCAGTTGAGGTTGAATGAATAACCCCAGATTATTTTGACTTTTCCTTTGAACTCTTGAACTGTGCTACACGGCTCTAAAAATCATAAACTGGTGAAGTTATAGATAAACTCACTATGTGGAAAGGGAAATGAACTAAAGGAAGTCATTTAGATGATCTAGAGCTGCTGGTCACACATTTTTTGTTTGTTTAAATTTAATTAGCCAACATATCAAAGGTTGTAGGAACTGACAGTTGTGTGGTTCAATTACTGTATTTACATTAATAAATTAAGCAAAATTTAGTAACTCATAGCCCAGAAACATGATTTAGAAAAATAAATGCAAAATTTTGGAACCATTCATTTGCTTTCTATATTTTTAAGGTGAAACTGTAATGTAAAAGGAAAAAAAGATATTTTTCTACTTGGAAAAATAATATCTGGCTTATTTCCTACCAAATAAAAATCGTATACATTAAAATAAGATGAATGCTTAATGGAACTAATGAAGAATGCTGATTGTTTGAACATAAAACTTGTGTTTCTGATAAACATTTAAAATACTGGAGGCAATTATAAAGTTTATTAAGAAACAGTTTGGAATTGTCATGGATATGAGGGAGTTAAGTCATTTTTGATATATTTTATGCTGAATGTTAGGCTGTGAAATTGTATAGAAAGACAATTAAAATCAGTCTTAATTTGACCCAGAGTATTTCAGATGCTGAGCCAAATGTTTGAGACAGCACACAAATGAAGACTAACTCAACATTTCTTCATATTATCTCTTTCAGGTGTTACTGGCATCCTTTTTTCCTCCTTCCTATTCTCCCACCCAAGTGCATTCTTTGAAGGGACTCCTAACCTCCACAACTCATGATTACTAGTGATTAATTTAGCAGCATCTGACTGCAGAAGACCACCCCCCTCCTTTTTTTTGGGTGGGGGACAGAGTCTCACTCTGTCACTCAGGCTGGAGTGTAGTGGCGCGATCTCAGCTCACTGCAACCTCCGTCTCCTGGGTGCAAGCAGTTCTCTGGCCTCAGCCTCCTGAGTAGCTGGGATTACAGGTGTGTGCAACCATGCCTGGCTAATTCTTTGTAATTTTAGTTGAGGCAGGGTTACACCATGTTGGTCAGGCTGGAGAAGACCATTTTTACCTCAGTTCCCAGTTTTATGTCTAGGGAACTCGCTTCTTTGTTGAGCATTGTACCGAAGTTCACCATTAATCTACAGCTTCAATATTAAATCCAAAGGGGCTAGACTGCTATGGAATTTTTCTTTCAGTGCAGATGCATATAGCAGCCTTCTCAGAGCCATGCATTAGTTCATGCAGTGCTTCTCAACAAGAAGATTTAGTTATGGTAGCCCCAACAGAATTATATTTAATTGCTGTGTGTTGGTATAGCAGCAAGTTGCCCAAGAAAAAATAGAGCAGCAAGCTGGACTTTCATGACTCCAGGCAATACTGGGTGCAGAATGGCATGAACAAAATTTCAAAAATAGACCCTTTTTTCGTATCCTGAGGAAGACAGAAATAGGACAAGGAAAATTGCTAATATAATTGAAAACTATAGCTATAAAAAGACAATATGAATCTGAATTCCATTCAGGGTTTCATGAAACATTAACCCAAAAATATCTTTAAGGTCCTTCTGAATTCACCTTTATTCTATAAGCTGCTGCTTATGCTCTGCAACTATTTAAAATGGGAAAGTGAGAACAAGTGACCTATTATTTAAATACTGAAGTCAAAAAAGAAATGAAAAACTATGGTCGTTTCCTTCCTTTTTAAAATTTTCTCCTTCTCTCCCTTCTCTTTTTTTTTCACTCCCCCTTTTTATTCTTTTTCCTTCTTAAAATACAAAATATTTGAGTACCAATATACTTATTTTTTCTCCCATGTCAATTCTAAGGCATATATAATAAAATTAGTCTTTCTAGGTAAAATCTACATCCAACTGTTTTATTGTAAAATAAAGTTATTTTAAATAATAACCCTTACTGTTTTTCATAATTATTTGCTTCTTCTAGTAATAAAAGTCACATGGAAATTAAGTCAAATTCACTTTAAAAGGTAGATTCAAAAGTGATGCAAGCTCATGTATTTAAAAGGGTGTAGGTGATTTCAACTTATCAACCAATGCATTGATACTTACTCCTATATACAAAATAACTCACTGTAAAATGAAACATAAGTCTGTGCTCAAAATATTTAAGCTAAAAAGAAGCAAGTCAGTATGATAAATCAGGCATACTTATAAAATACTCTGACATCATATACATGTAACTATACAGGTTGAATTTTTCAAAGCTAAGGGAAAGGACATCACCATATATCCTCCATTTCTATTTCTAATCTACCCTATTTCTGATGATGGAGTACATAGTAGAAAAAGCTCTCAAGTTCTCTATAAATCTTAACTTTATAATTCTTGTTAAAAATGAGAATAAAAATGTAAATCCTTTCTCAAGGAGATGCTGCCAAAAGATGAGAGAATACTAAAAAATTTTAATAGATATGATAGATTTAGGATTATTAAGACTGTAAATATTATGGATAAATCTATTCTGGAGAATGACAGCTCCAACTGTAAAGGGTAGCAAGCATTTATTCATACAATTAAGTGGCTAAAATGCATGGGAAATACTATCACTATGTTTAAAGTGGATTCCATAAGACTCAAAATATGCCCTTAAATTCAACTTAGAGAATTAAAAAAAAAAAAAAGACCAAATTCCCTTCCACAAACTACTTTTGCTGTGCATATGCTAATCATTCTGACCCATAATGCTTACTGGACTCTTCTTTCTTTCAGGGTTTCTTATACCACCCAAATATATTAGGTAACTCAGTAAAGCCGATTAAAAGATTTAAAGGATGAAAATTTGCATTCTCCTCCATTAAGTCATGTTGATAAAGAGTAATGTCATGCCTTGCCTTTATCTCTCCTTTCCAAGATGTCTGAACTTGGCAAATTAATTAAACAAGCCTTACTACCAACCTTAGTAAAACTGACACCATCTCTGATAGAGAAAAATGTGGTCTAAAAGGTATTATGGCATTTTTCAGGTTATGTAATAAGGCTCCAAAAACTCAAGTCTATTCTAGGAAAATCTGCCTTTAGCAAATTCTTTTTTGTGACTTAACAATAATTTGGTGAAATTTAAAATACACTTCATGACTATTCTGTGAACACAGGACTCAAGAATAGTGATTTTCCTATAGATGTTTTTCGGCCCTATTAGTAAGGAACGTTAGTTTTCAAAGCCAAAGACGTTTTCTCTAGTAATATTTTAGAACAACACAGCCTGAATTCATAGATTATGATTTTTTTAAAAAATAGACAATATTTCAATTTGTAAAACCCTTAAGGCCCCATATTTAATTTTTGCAACATTCTCTATATGCTTAATTTGGCAATATGTACTCTGTAGCATGCATAGATGTTAAATAAATGCTTGCTGACTTATTATGACCTACTGGTAGTTTCAGGAAAACCAAAAGTATAAATAACCAAGGAAAAATAACACAACAACATCAATTTCAAGTTTTACACTCGTACACAGCACATCCAAACCATTATGGTCTTTGAAGCTCAGAGCATGTTTTCGATATACATTTTGCTGCCTGACTGAATTTTCATGTAAAAAGCAAAATACACACAGGATAACAAGATATAATTCCTCTCATATTGTACCTGCAAAATTCTGTTTTTACATTCATGATGAATTAGCTTTGTCATGAATCCCTTCCATTTTCTGAAATTTTACCAGAACATCCCTTCTGAGGAATATAAATGTCTAGTTTATCCAAATTTTAGAGATGGGTAAACTGGGGCAAAGAGAAATACAATTATAGCTCACCACATGTGATTAAATCAGGCACAGACCTGGCAGTAGAAATTACTACTTCTTTTAACTCATAGTCAGTCATATATCTGTTTAACTTTGCTCTGCTGACTCAAAGATCGGTATCTTGCTTTCAAGATATGAAGGATATAGAGGGTATTTAATAAGTAGCACTTAATAAATGAATAAAGAATCATTCAGAAAAATAATCACTTACTAGGACGAGGCAGCAAGAAGTAACCTAGGACTAATAATATCACACTATAGAAAGTTTACTGAAATTTAACATTATTGGCATAAATCTTTCATATAAAAATCCAATTCATACACTCCTTAAACAAACATTGATGGATGATGCTGTGGAGAAGTCCATCCCAATTTCTAGAGTTTCCTTCTCCCTTTACCTTCCACTACAATGAGTAATATAAGGAAGGTTGAACTGTCAAAGGAAGAAAACAGGATGTAGATCCCATTGCCACTCAGAATTTGTCAGGTAAAATGCCTTGAAGTAGGCTGGATTCTGTTAGAAGATAAAGTGCATTTTCCTAAGAAATAACGTTATAATTAGTAGACAGATTCCTACAATAATCCATATATGTCAATTTAAATCTCAATTCAGTAACTAATAAGTGTAATATCAGCTAATTAAGAGTCATATGAACACTAGCCTAGAAATCTGGTCACTATTTATAGAGTTATTTTTTGTGAGGAACTGCTTTGCCCACTTAGAAATTGGTGATTGCTTGTAAGGTATGACAAATAATAGAATACAAGGACAATATAATACTGATAACAAAAAAGCACAATTCCTATCAGTCATTATCTTTGGTGTGTGTTTATGTGCATTAGCAATCCAGACACTAAATGAGAAAGTGATTTTGGAGAAAAAGACAATTGAAAAACTGGAGAAGACAGTCACCTGGCAGAATGAAAAGAAAGACATTAAACGTCCATATATTTCATATTCTATACACTTTAAAATGACTGGGAAAAAGAAGCAAGGCAGGAATGGTACAAGTGCTGATGTTAGGTTAAGTTGAGAGTGGAGCTAATACTTGTTTCAGTCAGGTTGTAGCTAATCACTATACATAAAACATATTTTACAGTATGACAAACATAGCAGATAATGTATCTGAAAGAGTTAGTTGAAACAAAAAATAACTTTACCTTTGGACCTTTAATATAACAATAAATATTGATAATAATAATAGTTAATATTTATTGAGTACTTATGCATATCAGGCACTGCACCAAGTTGTATTAAGCTGTTAAATCCTTAAGATACCCCAAAAGGTGCTATCATTCTGATTTTACAGAATGTGAGGTGCAGAGAAGTAAACTTACGGTCACAAAGTAAATAAGGGACAGGGTTCAGTTTCAAATCCAGGGTTAGGATTCAAACCTAGCCCCAAACTTTAAACACTATGTTAAATTGATCTTCAGTAAGTCTACTTCAACACTACAAAAAAACCAGCAAAATATTAATAACTGCCAAACATGAACATTTTTAGAATATGGTAAGATGCTGATTAATCTTGATTCTTTCAGAAAAATAAAGAGGTTATTTAAAAAAATAAAAATATACCTCACGATCTCAAGTCCTAAATTCATATGGTAAGCACAGGCTATTTAGACACTCTAGGCATCCAGAGAAGAAGGCAACATGAAGAATATCCAAACATGAAATTTCAAGTGTGTCTTTAAATAACAAATGACTTCAAGAAGTACTGAGGTACTTAAAAGAAGGGGTTACTCTATCTTTCTCAATTCTGGGAGAGAATTAAGCCTTGAATTTATATACATTGTATGTAATGAATTAACTTTTGTTTTTTGAATATAGAATGGCAGCATCTTCACAGGATCTTAAGAAAACAGCCATACATATTATTTCCTGTGTTCTATGGCTTAGATGAAGAAAATGGTTGAGAAGGAAATGCTTTGAAAGGGAAAAACAGTGACCAGGGAAAACTGATAATTCTACTTGCTGAAGTCTAGGCTATACATTTCATGTACCCAAATGCATGTTTAGGAGTAAAACCCAAAAGGAGCAAAAGAAAATTTACCTTGTTGCTGGTCAGGAAGATACTTATCTGAATCTTTAAAAATTACACTAGGATTGGTGGTAAACCAAATCTGTCTAAATCCATGGATATGAATCACAGCAAGATATGACCATGAGCTGGTTCACATTTCTCAAGCCTCTGTAATTTATAGAATAAAGCTGCCATTTTCATTATTTTTTTTTTTTTTTTGGCCAAAGCCAGGATTTGAAAGTAGATGTGGCTACAAAGTTCATTTATGTATTAGAAGTAAGGATTAGGAGATAATTCAAAGAAAGAAATAACAAAAATGACAAAATTTAATGACACACTAAATGTCAAAGACGAAAAACAAGAAACAGTAAAAGATAACTAGAAGATTTCTATGCAGGGAAACTTTAAGAACATACCACTGACAGAAGTATTTAGAAAGCAGAGCTGGACATATTAAGACCACAAAAGGACATTCAAACAGGAGCTGGAACTGTAAGTATAAATGCATGTGAGCTATGTCATTTTAGTGCTATCACACTATAATATTACATTGTAACATATCATATTATAATGTGCCATCATTTATTTGGGCACTAACTAGCTATATCTCTAATTAATCTATTCTATTTATAAATTTTCTAGAACATAGGAAAGAAAATATAGAATATTATGACGATAAGCTAATCATCATATATACAGATATATGAAGGAAAAGATATACATATCTCCTTTCTATCTCTCAAAGATACATATAGTTTACATATTAGTCTTAAGACAACTGAAGAACTTTCTAAACTTGTTACACATTCATTAATAATACCTCATCTTAAACTTCAAATTTTTCTTTCCCTGTTTTCACTGATGACCTCTTTTATATTGTAAATGATCATTATATGAGGCAATATACAAGGATAAGCCGAAATTCACTAGTGCCAACTATAGTAGTGTGTTTTTAAAAATATTTTTATTATGGAAATTTAAAAATGTATGCCCAAGTAGAGAGACATAGTTCTTGTCGATTCTTTTTTTTCTTTTTTTCTGAGATGGAGTCTCGCTCTGTTGCCCAGGCTGGGGTGCAGTGGCACAATCTCGGCTGCAACCTCCACCTCCTGGGTTCTTACAATTCTCTTGCCTTAGTCTCCCGAGTAGCTGGAACTACAGGCACACACCACCACGCCTGGCTAATTTTTCTTATTTTAGTAGAGACAGGGTTTCATCATATTGCCTGGGCTGGTCTCAAACTCCTGAGCTAAGGCAATCCGCCCGCCTCGGCCTCCCAAAGTGCTGGGATTACAGGTGTGAGCCAACCCGCACAGCTTCTTCTCAATTCTTTTTAAAGAATGCTTTAATTAGATGGATTTATTGAATATCTCCATCAAATAAAAAGTCATGTGTTTTCCCATTATCTCTATGGCTTACCTACTAATTTGGATGTCAGAGAGACAGACATACTAATTCTACTTTTCATGAAACAATTTACATACTCTGATTCATTTCTAAAAGTCTGTAAGTGAGGTAGGAATCAATACATTTTAATAGCAGCTGGTGTAGTGTTTTTAAAAAACACTATTCCAAGATTTCTTCATACTATGTCCAGTTTTTAAGATAGCATACAAACAGCATAAAAATAATACAAGTGAATGAAAGGGTGGAACATTGTAGATAAACATATTGAACTAAGTAATAAATCAATTATTAAAGATTTTCTAAATGAGATTTTATAAAGTAGAACATCTTAGGTGATTATCTCACAGTACAGAATCTTTATTTTTTGGCTACAGTTGGAAGAATCCAGTTTAAACAGTTTGTGGTCCTGTGGTGTTTAAAAATTGTTTCTATTTTTTTCTTTTGAAATAGGAAACGGTATGGTTTTTGAAGTCCATTTATCTTTCTTCTCTTCCTTTTTTCTTCTTTCCCATCCTTTCTTGAATATGTAGACCTGCTATCTGCAATTCTACTGAAACTTCTGTTTGCAAAAGCTCCAAAACTGTTAGTCCAAGTTTGTTTAGATCAGAATTGGTGTCCTAACAGCATCTAAGAGTTCAAAGGGCAACTATTTTGCATGTTACAACTTTAAAATATCATCTTTCCTTTAGGTAGCTGGAAGTTCTTAATCTTTACATAAAAGTATAATTTTCAGTCCTTGTCTACTCAACAGGAAATAAATGATTTAGTTTCTAAATGTCAAATTATCTAAGTCAACCTTGATACTGGGAAATCTAAGACATTAAAAATGAAACTCTAAAGGGTTCAATTTGGACCAGTAAAAGCATGACAACTTGGATGTTTATTATTTTTTAGTTTAGATACTATGTTACAAATTATAATAAATTCATATCTAGTATATATTCCAGCTTCTCAAATAAGTCAGAAGGAATTTAATTTCTATCAAAAGAAAGTATTAATTCTGGCTTTGGTTTATACTAAGGGAATTCTGAAGCAATCTTTTTAAAAGATTTGTTTTTCTTTTTTTTTTTTTAAAGATGGGGTTTCACCATTATGGCCAGGCTGGTCTTGAACTCCTGACCTCAGGTGATCCACCCACCTCGGCCTCCCAAAGTGCTAGGATTACAGGCGTGAGCCACCACACCCGGATTTTTAAAAGAAACTCTGCTAGAATACTGCTGGAACAAAGCTGAAAATCAGAAACATGAAAGAGAAGTTCTTTTTTTTTCACTTTGCTTGAAGGCATGAAAAACATTATACAATCTGAGACACTGATTTCATTACATTCATAGTATTTTATGTTTTCCAAATGTAAAACCAATTCCAAAGGCCAAGAAATAACTGGTGGATTATAATTACATTTTAAAAAGCCATAGTAGGCCAGGCGCAGTAGCTCACACCTGTAATCCCAGCACTTTGGGAGGCTGAGGCAGGTGGATCGTGAGGTCAAAAGATCGAGACCATCCTGGCCAACATGGTGAAACCCCATCTCTACTAAAATACAAAAATTAGCTGGGTGTGGTGGCATGAACCTGTAGTCCCAGCTACTTGGGAGGCTGAGGCAGGAGAATTGCTTGAACCTGGGAGGCAGAGGTTGCAGTGAGCCGAGATCATGGCACTGCACTCCAGCCTGGTGCCTGGCAACAGAGCAAGACTCTCTTTCAAAAAAAAAAAAAAAAAAAAACAGGCATAGTAGGTGGCTCAATAAATATTGATCAAATGACTAAGAGAAAAATAACAATAAAATAAATAACAATAAATTATATTACCATAAATGTTAGAGGTCTTTCTAACATTTTCTTGAATTAAAGTTTTGTATCTTATAGGTACATCTTCTCATTATATATACCCCTGACTATATAATCAACCTGAACAAAGTAAATGGATGAAGTGAAAATACAAGACTACTACATGCTAGTCACAGAGCTAATGACTTTTAACAACTTCTTAACAGGAGAAAGCATGGTCTTTAAGAAAAGACAATTTCCTGCCACTCACTTGCTAGCTTTATTACCAGCAAGACAAGACAGTTAACCTCTTTGCATCTCAGTTTCCTCATCTTTAAAATGAGGATGACATTAATATCTACCCCAAACAAAGCTGTTATGAAGATTAATTGATGAGATATCAAAAGCAAAGTTAATCACAAGTAAGATAATTGTATTTTTAATTTTTTTACAAAGGGGTCATAACTACATAGAGAAACATGTGCTAAATAGTATCAGCCAGCTGAGGTTTTAAATCTTGTTCCTATACAACACATGAATAGAGCCATTTTTGACCAAGGCTTAGTTTTTCATCTAATGAATGACACAGAAGATAGTGATATGCAATTGGTAAACCAATGTGCTACATTAGGGGTTGGAGACTTTATTTTTTCAATAGTGGAGGTAAATGAAGATGATGATGTAAATGTAAGGGAAAGAGGAGATCGAGCCATGGAAGGTTTGGCCAGCTCCACAGTGATGCTATAAAATAAATACTGTATGTTACCAACGATCCTGTCAAGAAGTTTCCATATGAAAAATTAAAAGCTAAGAATATTCCTTGAAATTGTAATTATTAAGGTTTACAGTCAAAAATTCTGTGAAATATTTACCAATTTAAGACTAAACAGAAACAATTATTTCTAGGCAGAGGATTATCATGAATATTAGATTCTTTATGGAGTGCTTTATTTTATTAGTCTTTATAGCATCATAAATTCAACATAAACAGCACCTATGGAGACCACAGAGATGTGGCACTGAGTGAAAGAGAGAAACTCTACCACAAATGAGAGAAAAAGAAACACACTTCATGACAAATAAAGAAAGCCCATGTATCACAAGGAAAGAAACAAACCTAGATGAAGCCAGAGTTCATTTAAGAGCTGAGTGCCGTGGAGCAAATGTCACAGCATACATAATCCCCCCACAAGAAGCCAGTTCCACATTCCAATGTGAGAGCCCTCCTACACACATGCTGTCATAGAGAAAGTAATACCCTGATGGATGCAGTAGGCTGTGATTGGAGATGATGCCAATGGTAGACTTCTTATACACTCTCATGGGAAATGGAGAATTGCCTAGATGAAGTGGCAAAAAGAAATGGGTTATATATTTTTTTACACTAGGACTCATAATCTTGGGGAATTAAGAAAAGACCTAAAGAAAATGTGGTGATAAGATGATACCAACCTTCTCTTTCAAATGTCTTTGTTGATATTACAAATAGTTCATTTGCTTTTCTTTGCTTCTCTCTACTGATGTTTCAAGAAGTTAACTCTCCATGAAATCAGTTTTAAGAGAAAAAAATCTGACAGTTGTAACTTGCAAAGTTAAAAATTGAAGAAGATGGCTGTAATTCTATTGACTCAATAAATTCAGCTTTGTGAAGCTATGGGTTCATCATGCCATTTCTTTCAAAGCTTTTTTTCTTAAAATTTGAGGTCTGCAGATGGTAATCTGCCTCAGGTTCTGCATATACTATCTGGTAGTTTAGATAGTCCCAACTTTCAAGGGTTTTCTTTGGCATGACATTCTGAGATAATAATTTCTGCAATCTAATTCTAATTCTAAGCTGCTAATACTGGCCTTAATATGGTAGCTACAGTGGTCTGTACAAAGTAAATACATGTAGAAATTATGTTGTACAGAAAAGAGCTAAGGTCTTAAAATTCATACATTACTGAAGTCCTTTTTTTTTTTTTTTTTTTTTTTTTTTTAATGAGACGAAGTCTCTCTCTGTTGCCCAGGCTGGAGTGCAATTGCACAATCTTGGCTCACTGTAACCTCTGCCTCCTAAGTTCAGGCAATTCTCCTGATTCAGGCTCCCAAGTAGCTGGGATTACAGGTATGTGTCACCACTCCTGGCTAATTTTCTGTATTTTTAGTAAAGACGAGGTTTCACCATGTTGGTCAGGATCATATCGAACTCCAGACCTCAATGATCCACCTATCTTGGCCTCCCAAAGTGCCGGGACTACAGATGTGAGCCACCGCACCCAGCCTAAAGTCCTTTTATTTACCTGTCATATTTTGAGATACATATACTCTTTCTTCTTAGCTATTCAAATAGTGCCTCTACTTTAAAAGGAAACAATGGATATTCAAAGTCTGTTAATAATATTTCAATAAATCTGTTTTTCAAAAATAAGAAAACCTATTTTTCCTATGGTTTAACACAATAAGAACAAGAAATTAAATCTCTTAAAAGACAATTAAATAGGCCAAATTTCAAGTAAAATATTTTACTAAAAGAAAATAAATCTCATGGCCATTAATCTCTCTTAGATTATAAGAATCCTAGGAAAATATAAGCAGCGAAAAATTATTAAAGTAATCTAATGAGATTTAAAAATAGGACTAAATCTATTTTACATAAAAGATTTAGTCCTATTTTTAAATATTCAATTTTGGATGTTTGCCTATGTCTGTGGTTAATGAGACAGAATAATCACTAAACGAACACAAATCTTCAGCTATCAGATACAGACACATATAGATATGGAAACTAGAATCTTGCCTTTAGCCAATATAAATTTAATAATAAATTATCTGATTCAAAATAGTCATTATGAAATTAAGGTAGTCAGAGCAATCAAGTTGGCTATCTGAGCTTTAGCTATTTCAGTGTGATATAGTGACTGCCAAAAAAGTTATTCAGACAACAGTGCATCATAAAAATATAAAAATTTCCCCCTTACAGATGATTCCCCCTTTGGTATCCTCCTCCCTTTCAGGCAAGTGCAAAGTGCAAGGCAAAATAAATTGAGGCAAAAGGAAAATAAAATGAGAAAAATGTTGAGGGCAAGCATGTTATTGACCATGTAAGAAAACACGTGCAAAATATACCTCAGATACACTATAGGTAGATGAGCACGAGGGAAGCCGAGCCTGGTTTTGCAGTGGGGAAAAGAAAACACCGTTAAAGAGGAAAGGATAGCATAGTCAGGGTCACAGAGGGGTTAGATGGCTCCATCACCAACACACTTGCCAGATAATCAAACAGCTTTATAAGCAGACACTTGAGTTTGAAAACATCTCAAGACTCAAGTTATTTGAAGGAAAACTTTGTGACAAAAAAAAAAAAATACCTTGCTAAAAAAAAAATCCATGATGGAGATGACTTCCTCTGCTCAAAATCTGGTATGATCTTGCTAAGAGGGTGAAAGCAGAATGCTGGACAATTTTTTTTTATGGTCCAGCATTTATCTTTGCTGGCTTAACACTAGAAAACTACAGGTGAGGTTGTTTATAGGATAACTCTACCACACATGCTCAGTTATCATTAAAGAGGGTACCAAAGACGGTATTCTGATTCTGATTTCCTGTTCCAAGTATTCAATTTTTGGTATTACTGAAACTGGAGAAAGATGACAGTAGAAGAATCAGAAATGCACTTACTATCAGATTTGTTCTTTAATTGTATTTCCAGTGCCAAGCACAGCAGAATGTAGTAGGTGCTAAATAAATGCTTATTTAATGAATAAGCATACAAATCCCTTTTCTTCTATTCTTAAAAAACTGAACTTATGAAATAACATTCAGAAATTTTAAAGCTTACTATTACAAAGATTTGTGCAAAAAAGTATCATTGCCACTTATTGCTTTGAGGTACTTTCTAAAATATAACAGCAATAGCAACACTATAAAAATGTAAAAACTTAAATACACAACTCTTCTGCAGACTTAGCTTTTATTAGAATGATTCACAGAATTTTCTGAATAGCTATTTTATCACTGATTTTTAAAAACAGCTATTTTGTACTTAAAACCATGTTTAACCTTTATGATGCTGAATTGATAATGTTTTTCCCTGTTCTTAATTTCTACGTTGTCACACTGCCATGTTCAATTCTGTGTACTCTTTTCTCACTGGGTTGTTTCACAATGCCATGTAAGATGAAAGTGTTAAGTATGCATTCTCTAGTTACAAATACTGCAGGAAGTTCCAAAATAAAAAGGTAGGATGGGGAAATGAAAGTGCTGGAGAAGGTGACAATAGAAGAATCAGAAATGCACTTATTATCAGATTTGTTCTTTAACTGTATTTCTAGCATCAAGCACAGCAGAATGTATTAGGTACTCAATGTATATTTATTTAATAAATGAATATACAAACCCTTTTTCTTCTATCCTTAAAAAACTGAACTGATGAAATAATGCTTAGAATTTTTAAAGCTTACTACCACAAAGGTTTGTGCTAAAAAGTATCATAGCCACTTATTACTTTGAGGTATTTTTGAAAATATGGTAAATTCTATACATATTCAGAAATAACACATTTTTGAACCACACACACTTCCAAATTTCTTTAACAAAATGCTAGTTCCAAGAAAATCTTGCTGTGTATGTTTGCTCTATGTCTATACCTATGCCCATAAAACTGAAATACATTATCTTTAAAACCAGTTTGAGAGTCTCATCATTCTTAAAATTTACTCAGTTCTCTATTTTCTACTGCTAGGAAAATTTACTTGACATATTTTGTTAGTACTTTCTCTTTGAATTAAAGTCTGTTCAGAGGAGGGCAATTCTATGGTGCATATTAAACATCTCAGAAACATGTCACTTCCATTCTAAATGATGTATTAGGCCACTGTAGTTTATATTATTAATAACATGAGATTTTTTTTGTTCAAAGCACAGGATAAGACAGATTTTTCTTATTGTTATAACTGAAACCTTAGAATTGAATTAACTACATTAAGAGAATAATAATAAACTGAAAAGTAGTGAAATTAGTCAAAATTAGTCCAAAGACATAATCCTAAAATTGACTCACTGTTATCTTGATAATTATTGTAGTCTGGTCACATTTATAAGACATCATCTACCAAGATACTCAGGATGTTAACATAATAATTATAAATGAAATAGTAAATAAATATTATTAATATAAGTAAATGCCAAAATGCCAAACAAGGAAGGCTCAAACAATGCTCTATGTAAAACCAAGAAACACTCAAATTTGCCTATAGAAAGTAGAGTTTACAAATTGTTAGTGCATCTAAGGACTGATAAATATTTACTCATCTAAGGACTGATGTTCCAGCTGTTCTTCCCCACTCAAAGTTAGCTGATTCAACGCAAATATCATTTAGATTTTTAAGGTATGATGTATTACTTGATCATGTCAGGGTATCTTTTCCAGTTTTATAACGTTTCCCAAAGAAAGTATATGATTTTAGGTGAGGCCAAACAGGGAATTTAGCAAAAATCAAAACTTGATCATGGTCTTCAGGGGAAATATCTTTGTTAAGATATAACAAAGTAATAAACAGAAAAATGTAATGTGTGCAATGAAAATACTCTAAAAACATATTTTATATAATGTTTAAGACAGCAATAATGAGATTTATCTTTGTACTCTGAATACCTAGAAAGGAGTGTCCAATAAAAGAGGAATTTATACTCTATATTCTATCCACAATAGAGTTCCATATTTGAAGAGTTTGTGTGTATGTGTGTGTGTAGAGGGTGAAATCTATGTGAAGAGAGAGAGACTGGCTGGAGAAGACAATAAAAAAGAAGAGAATAAAAAAGTGAAGGTAGACAATCTGAGGAGATCAACCTTCTAAACATATGCTTCCTTTAGAATAATCTGAAACCATCCTCAAAAAAATGAGCAGCCTTCTTTTCTCAAGTTCTAAAATAAAGATAATTTCAAATTCCGTTATAACAATTCCTATGCCAACGTCATCTTGACACACTAGCCAGTTATAGCAGGATTAAGCAAACATTTTCTGTTTAAACAGTCAGAGAGTAAATATTTTAGGCTGTATGAGACATATCTATATTTCAACTATTCAACTCTGCTGTTGTATAAAAGTAACTGTAGGTTATGTGCAAATAAATAAGCATGGTTATAATTTTAAAAAATGTTATTTTAAACACCGAAATCTGAATCTCATATAATTTTCATATGCCATAAAATGTTATTCTTTTGATGTTTTCCCACAGTTTATAAATGCAAAATTCATTATTAGCTTGTGGGCCTATAAAAGAACAGGATATGCCGATCTCTGAGTTATCGCATTAACTCAAAAAAATAAATGTACGAAACACCCAAAGACAATAGCTATCTGTTTACCAAAAGTGTAAGAAAGTAGTTTAGAGCTAAGGCTGGAATGAAAATACTCAACTTAAAAGATTTATACAATCACAATCACCAAAATTCATTACTTACATTAGCCCTATTTTATACTACCCCATTTGGCATTCAGGAAATTAATTGTTAAACATTTAAAAATCATGGTTTGAAAGACGATTACTTTCTGACTTGATTCAAGTATTTCTCTTAATCCTTATTAAAAATGTAGTCTTATTTTGTGTGACAACTCCTCCTTTGACTAATTTTTTCCACTTTAAATATCATTCTTTAATTTGTGTTAGTATAGTAAGTACTTACAAATAATCGTCATATTCCTTCCATTTCATCACTTTCCATCTTAGTTTCACTTACATGCCAATAATCTGTCTTCATGAACCATATTCCCTTTTGTTTATCAAAGTCTTTTAAAAAAATCACCATAGTTGGTCAGCCAAAACCTATCTATACATATGTGTGGCTGAATAGAAATTTAATAGAATACATAAACTGAGTACCTAGATAAAAATACAAAATAGCGGCATATGAGTATTTTCATTCCTTTCCTTTCTTTTCTTTTTTTCTACCTATGTTTATTTCATGAGCATTTATCTATGTTTTTCCTGAATATCTTAATATTCAGCCTCTCCTTGGCCCGACTGCTCCTCTACTAATTCAATTCTTTGTAAATTTACCTTGATTTATATTATGTAAAGAAAGGGCCAGGCGTGGTGGCTCACGCCTGTAATCCCAGAACTTTGGGAGGCTGAGGCGAGTGGATCCCCTGAGGTCAGGAGTTTGAGACCAGCCTGGCCAACATTGTGAAACACTGTCTCTATTAAAAAATATAAAAATTAGTTGGACGCAGTGGCACATGCCTGTAATCCCAGCTACTTGGGAGGCTGAGGCAGGAGAATACCTTGAACCTGGGAGGCAGAGGTTGCAGTGAGCTGAGATTGCACCACTGCACTCCAGTCTGAAAGACAGAGCAGAGCAAGATTCAGTCTCAAAAAAAAGAAAGTATTAGTTTGCATTATCTTATCATATGTTTTTCTTTTCTTTCTTTCTCTCTTCTTTCTTTCTTTTCTTTTTGAGACAGAGTCTTATTTTGTTGCCCAGGCTGGAGTGCAGTAGAGCAATCTTGGCTCACTGCAACCTCCACCTCCTGGGTTCAGATGATTATTGTTCCTCAGCCTCCCAAGTAGCTGAGATGACAGGCATATGCCACCATGCCTGGCTAATTTTTTTTTTTTTTTTTTTTTTTTTTTTT
>PVKP010021515.1:0-39012 GCA_004027715.1 Plecturocebus donacophilus | reverse complement strand
GTGGGGAGCCTGGAGGCAGGGAGGCCAGTAGGGAGTTGGTGGCCCTGGTGAGAGGTGACAGTGGCCCAAACCAGGATTGGGGGCTGGAAGGTATCCAGGATAACTCAGGGAAGAGATGCTCTGAGGCCGCTGACAGCTGGTGAGGGGCCGGGTCCAGGAACACGCCCAGGCTCTGGCCTGGGGAGGGATGTGCTGAGCTTGCTGGGGGGCAGAGACAGAAGCCAGTGAACAACAGCTGGTGAGGAAAGCCCAGTGCAGGGAGGCCCGGGGTTCAGAGGCTGGGTGGGGCTGTGCTCAGAAGAGAGGCGGTGCTGGACGGACAGGGGAAGGTGGCCTGGGTGTTGGGAGGTGGGGTGAGGTGGGGGCTGAGGTCAGGGGTCAGGGTGAGGGATAGGAAAGGCCACAGGAGGGACGAGGAAGAAGAGCTGTGCTGGAGCCGCGGTGGGCAGCATCGTCCTGCTCTTGGGCACTTTGTGTTTTGTGACACATCCTTTCTATGATGAACTGAGGACTCAGGGACCTCACTGTCCCCTTGTGTGTCTATCCAGCTCCAGAGGATGAAGCTGAGACCACCCAAGCAGCACCCACCACGACCCCTGAGCCCCCCATCAAGCCTCACCTCGGGGAGCTGACTGTGACAGATGCCACTCCTGACTCCCTCAGCCTGTCCTGGACAGTCCCCGAGGGCCAGTTTGACCACTTCATGGTCCAGTACAGGAACGGGGACGGGCAGCCCAAGGCGGTGCGGGTGCCGGGGCACGAGGACGGGGTCACCATCTCGGGCCTGGAGCCAGACCACAAGTACAAGATGAACCTGTACGGCTTCCATGATGGCCAGCGTGTGGGCCCCGTGTCTGCCATCGGGGTGACGGGTGAGTGGACGGTGGGAGTCCCAGGGTGGGCCTCTGGGGGGTCCCTCTGTCTCTGGTGATGGGTGAACTGGCCCAGGAAGCCCCTCTGCTCTTTCCTGAGCCATGGTACCTTTGTGCCTCTCCCCACCTCCCTGAGGACTGACAGGTCTTCCTGGGTGGAGAAGGGCCTTGTGAGCTCTGTTGGTGGCTGTCCCAAGTTCCCCACCACTGACCTCAGAGCTTGTCATGTGTGTTGACTGTAAGCTGAGCAGGACCACCCAGCTCCAAAGATGGGCCTCTCTGAGCTGACTTCAAGACCCCCAGTCATGGCCCCAGCTTCACTCTCTTTCCCCGCAAGACCCAAGGACACCCCCAGGGAAGCTGCTCACCTTCTCTGTCCCCTCTTCTCAGCTGCAGGGGAAGAAACTCCAGCCCCCATAGAACCCAGCACGGAGGCCCCGGAGCCCCCTGAGGAGCCACTCCTGGGGGAGCTGACAGTGACAGGAGCCTCCCCTGACTCGCTGAGCCTCTCCTGGACCGTCCCCCAGGGCCGCTTTGACTCCTTCACTGTGCAGTACAAGGACAGGGACGGGCGGCCCCAGGTGGTGCGTGTCGGGGGCGAGGAGAGCGAGGTCACTGTGGGGGACCTGGAGCCCGGGCGCAAGTACAAGATGCACCTGTACGGCCTACACGAGGGGCAGCGCGTGGGCCCGGTGTCCGCCGTGGGTGTGACAGGTGAGTGAATGTGAGTGAGGAGGGGTGGGGAAGACGGCCCTAGAAGGTGCTGCTGCCTCTACAGTCTTCATAAAAACATATTCTCAAGAGTATTCCTTCCTTTACATATGCAAATGCCTGGAGATTTTTGTTAAAAGGCAGATTTGGGATTCAGCAGGCTTGGCCTAGGGTCAGGCAGTGCATGTCTCACAAGATTCTCCTTGATCTTGGTACCACTGGTCCAAGGAAAACACTTTTTTTGTTGTTTTTTTATTGTAGTAAAGTACACATGACATAAATGGCTACTCTAATCGCTCTCCAGTATACAGTCTGGCATCAGGTACACGCACATCGCTGCGCACCGTCACCACCCACCTCCAGGGCTCCTCCTCCCGCACTGAAACTTCCTGCCCGTTAAACACCACTCCCCATCCTCCCCTTGCCCAGCGCCTGGCAACACCATCCTACTGTCTGTCTCTATGAACTCAACTCCAGGTAGCTCTTATAAGTGGAGTCATACAATATTTGTCTTTTTTCAATGGTTCATTACATTAAATACGTCTTTAGGGTTCATCTATGTTGTAGCATCCATCAGAATTTTCTTTTTATTTTTTGTAGAGATGGGTTCTTATTATGTTGCCCAGGCTGGTCTCAAACTCCTGGCCTCAAGTAATCCTCCCACCTCCACCTCCCAAAGTGCTGGGATTATAGGCAAGAGCCATTACAGCCTGTCAGAATGTCCTTCCTTTGACGGCTGAATAATGTTCACTTTATACATACAGACCAAGCTCTGCACATCCTTTCATCCACCGATGGCCACTCGGGTTGCTTCCGCCTCTTAGCTGTCGTGGATAATGCTGCTGTGAATATTTATGTGCAAATCACAGAACACTTTGTAGTAAAGCTCCTCCCAATAACAGATTTGGAAACTCTCAGAATTTGTTGAAGCAAATTTTTCTTGCATTCATCAATCCTCACAGAGGTTATGCTCAGGTTATGCTCATATCCTAGTAGGATAAGTTCCTGTCCCAGTGGGGCTAACATCATGGGGGACAGGTTGAGGACCAGCAATAAAGCAAAGGTGGTGAGCATGTGACAGGAAGTCCAGGGCCAGGCAAGTATACCTAAGCTGCCCTACCTGTGGATACTCAGGGGACAGTCAGAACCTGAGGCCGGGCAGGCTTAGCTTGGTGACAGCTTTAGAGAGAAAGTAAAGTGTGTCAGATCATCACAGCTGGTGCGAAGGCCAGAGGCTAGAAAGAGCATGGCACGTGAGAGGCACTGAGGATTGAGTGGGTGTCTTTTGGGGTGGGTAGATCATCCTGAAGTGTGGGAGCAGAGGAGGGGGCAGCTCACCGGGCCTGGGGTCTCCCAGGGATGAGGAAGTGGTCGCCCAGGTCCGTGGTGAGATGACTCCAGCAGCTGTGCCAGTGTGAAGCTCATCTGTGGGGGCTGAAGATGGGGATGAGGTGGTGGGGCACCTGGAGGCAGGGAGGCCAGTAGGGAGTTGGTGGCCCTGGTGAGATGTGACAGTGGCCCAAACCAGGATTGGGGGCTGCAAGGTATCCAGGGTAACTCAGGGCAGAGATGCTCTGAGGCCGCTGACAGCTGGTGAGGGGCCAAGTCCAGGAACACGCCCAGGCTCTGGCCTGGGGAGGGGTGTGCTGAGCTTGCTGGGGAGCAGAGACAGAAGCCAGTGAACAGCAGCTGGTGAGGAGAGCCCAGTGCAGGGAGGCCCGGGATTCAGAGGCCGGGTGGGGCTGTGCTCAGAAGAGAGGCGGTGCTGGACGGACAGGGGGAGGTGGCCTGGGTGTTGGGAGGTGGGGTGAGGTGGGGGCTGAGGTCGGGGGTCAGGGTGAGGGATAGGAAAGGCCACAGGAGGGACGAGGAAGAAGAGCTGTGCTGGAGCCGCGGTGGGCAGCATCGTCCTGCTCTTGGACACTTTGTGTTTTGTGACACATCCTTTCTTATTTTTATTTTATTTTTTGTGTTTTTGAGACAGAGTTTCACTCTTGTTGCCCAGGCTGGAGTATAATGGTGCGATTATGCCTCATCTCAACCTCTGCTTTCCAGGCTCAAGCGATTCTCCTGCCTCAGCCTCCTGAATAGCTGGTATTACAGGTGCCCACCACCACGCCCGGCTAATTTTGTATTTTTGGTAGAGACGGGGTTTCTCCGTGTTAATCAGACTGCTCTCGAACTCCTGACCTCAGGTGATCCACCCGTCTCAGCCTCCCAACCCCATCCAGCTTTTTTCTTTTCTCTTTCTTTTGAGATGGAGTCTTAGTCTATTCCCCAGGCTGGATGGAGTACAGGGGTGAGATCTCCGCTCACTGCTTGATGACAGCTCACTTGAACCTCCGCCTCTGGGGTTCAAGCTATTCTCCTGCCTCAGCCTCCCGAGTAACTGGGATTACTGGTACCTACACTATGCCCAGCCAATTTTTTTGTACTTTTAGTAGAGACAGGGTTTCACCATGTTGGCCAGGCTGGTCTCAAACTCCTGATCATGTGATTCGCCCACCTTGGCCTCTCAAAGTGCTGGGATTACAGGCATGTGCCACTGTGCCCAGCCCAGACACATTCTTTCTGTGCTGAACTGAGGACCCAGGGACCTCACTATCTTCATACATGTCTGTCCAGCTCCAGAGGATGAAGCTGAGACCACCCAAGCAGCACCCACCATGACCCCTGAGCCCTCCATCAAGCCTCGCCTGGGGGAGCTGACCGTGACAGATGCCACCCCCGACTCCCTCAGCCTGTTCTGGACGGTCCCCGAGGGCCAGTTTGACCACTTCATGGTCCAGTACAGGAACGGGGACGGGCAGCCCAAGGCGGTGCGGGTGCCGGGGCACGAGGACGGGGTCACCATCTCGGGCCTGGAGCCAGACCACAAGTACAAGATGAACCTGTATGGCTTCCACAATGGCCAGCGCGTGGGCCCCGTGTCTGCCATCGGGGTGACGGGTGAGTGGATGGTGGGAGCCCCAGGGTGGGAGCCATGGGAGGGTCACCCTCTTGCTCTTTGGTGATGACTGGTGGGGAATGGTGGCCGGCGTCTGGTCAGTACCTCAGACCTGCTTGTGGCTGGGGCTGGGGCTCCCCTTGGGCCTCCCTGTGAGGTGGACCCCTGGCTTCTCCGGAGCAGGGAGGGGCCGTTGGGAGCTTTGCTGTGCTGGCGGCTGTCCCAGGTCCCCCACAGCTGACTCTGGAGCTTGTCATGTGTGTTAGCAGTCAGCTGAGCAGGATCCCCCAGCCCCAAGAATGGGCCTCTCTGAGCTGACCTCAGGACCCCCAGTCACAGCCTTGGCTTCTCCCTCCTTTTCCCCAAGTCCCAAGGGCATCCCCCAGGGACCCTCTCATCCTCTCTGTGTTCCTTTCTGTCAGCTGCAGAGGAAGAGACCCCCAGCCCCACAGAACCCAGCACGGAGGCCCCAGAGCCCCCCGAGGAGCCGCTCCTGGGGGAGCTGACAGTGACAGGAGCCTCCCCTGACTCGCTGAGCCTCTCCTGGACCGTCCCCCAGGGCCGCTTCGACTCCTTCGCCGTGCAGTACAAGGACAGGGATGGGCGGCCCCAGGGGGTGCGTGTCGGGGGCGAGGAGCGCGAGGTCACCGTGGGGGGCCTGGAGCCCGGGCGCAAGTACAAGATGCACCTGTACGGCCTCCACGAGGGGCAGCGCGTGGGCCCGGTGTCCACAGTGGGCGTCACGGGTGAGTGGGGGGACAGGCACTCATCCCCAGATTTACCTCTGTGGCCCTCTGTGTTTCTCCTTTGGATATTGGCACCCCTTACAACTGGGCCTCTAGGTTTCTGTCTGTTCTCCCATGTTGCTAATGATCCTGCCTGGTCCTTGGGTTCATGGAGACTGTGGAGTCAGATGGGCGGGTGGTCCATGCTCTGTTGTAGCTTCCTTCCTTCCATGGTGATCCAAAGCCCCAGGTTGCTAGTGTGCTCATTTGTTAGGTTTTCAGCTCCCTTAAGTAGTATTTTAGTGGCTCAGAAAGTGCTTCAGATCCAGCTGCCCAGATCTGCATGTGCCTTTCAGTGTAGTGACTGTGCGGCCTTGCAGGCGCTTCCTAAAATTGTGCTTCAGATCCCTGCAGAGTTGGGGTGATAATAATGGCAGCTGCTTCACATGCTGTGCGAGGGTTAAGTGCACCACTGTTGGTGAGCTGCTGACAGCAACGCAGGGCACAGATTCTAAAACAAGTGCTTTAGAGGAGGCCACTAAGAAGTGCTCACTCCAGCCGGGCACCGTGGCTCACGTCTGTAATCCCAGCACCTTGGGAGGCCGAGGTGGGCAGAACACTTGAAGTCAGGAGTTCAAGACCAGCCTGGCCAACATGGTGAAACCCCGTCTCTACCAAAAATATTAAAAATTAGCTGGGTGTGGTGGTGCATGCCTGTAATCCCAGCTACTCAGGAGGCTGAGGCAGGAGAATCACTTAAACCAAGGAGGCGAAAGTTGCAGTGAGCTGAGATTGTGCCACTGCACTCCAGCCCGTGTGACAGAATGAGACTCCGTCTCAAAAAAAAAAAATGGCCCCTCCATTCCTGGGAGAGCACTGCCTGCCTTGGGCAGGGTCCTGCATCCTGACCCATGGGCCTGCTCTGCTCTTTTCAGCGCCCCTGCCCACACTGACGCCCATGGAGCCCCGCCTGGGGGAGCTGGTGGTGGCAGGCGTGACCTCAGACTCGGTGGGCCTCTCGTGGTTGGTGGCCCAGGGCCCCTTCGACTCCTTCCTGGTACAGTACAGGGACGTGCAGGGGCAGCCCCAGGCAGTGCCTGTGAGTGGAGACCTCCGAGCGGTCACTGTCTCGGGGCTGGACCCAGCCCGCAAGTACAAGTTCCTGCTCTTTGGACTCCAAAATGGGAAACGCCACGGCCCAGTCCCTGTGGAGGCCAGGACCGGTGAGTGAGGGGTGGAGGCCAGGACCGGTGAGTGAGGGGTGGAGGCCAGGACCGGTGAGTGAGGGCTGGAGGCCAGGACCGGTGAGTGAGGGCTGGAGGCCAGGACCGGTGAGTGAGGGCTGGAGGCCTCCCGCAGCCAGAGCCTTCGCCCCCTTGTGGCTCCAGTTGGAATTTCATGTTTCTGTGCCCCACACTCCAATCCTCACCACCCATTGATTTTCTGGAAACCGAGGCCCTGAGCTCCTTTCTTCCCCTCACACCCACCTTTCTCCCTACCTTCCCTGCACCCCAGGGGACACTTGCTTTCTTGTCTGGCTCCTCTCTTATCCCTACTCCTGGCTCAGTGCCCCTCCCATTGCCTGGACCGGCTCACAGAGCCGCAGCAGCCCAGGAAGCTCGAGGCCCCTCTGCCTTCGTGCCTGCCCCTGCCGCTCTCCAGGCACCCCACTGTCTTTCCCAGCACCAGACACGAAACCCTCTCCCCGCCTGGGGGAGCTGACTGTGACAGACGTGACCCCTGACTCCGTGGGACTCTCGTGGACCGTTCCTGAGGGCGAATTCGACTCCTTTGTGGTCCAGTACAAGGACAGGAATGGGCAGCCCCAGGTGGTGCCGGTGGCAGCCGACCAGCGGGAGGTCACTGTCCCCGGCCTGGAGCCCAGTAGGAAATACAAGTTCCTGCTCTACGGTCTGGCAGGCAGGAGGCGACTGGGCCCTGTCTCTGCTGAGGGCACCACAGGTGAGCCCCAGTCCGGCCTCCACCTTTTCCGGAGCGGCCTCTCATCTGAGCCCTCAGAGCTGGCCCTATGGCCTTCCCTTGAGATTGCCTCTGTCAGCCCTGACACAACCATTTTAACTCCAAAAGTGGGTCCCTATAGGTGCCCGGCGCAGTTCCGAGGAATATGCATTATTTCCTCCATTTGATGACTGCCAAGGAAATAAAAGGGACACAGGCTTGGGGCCAGCAGATCTGTGTTCAGTTCCAGTCCCAGCCCTTGCCAGGGTGACCGTGGCCAAGCCGCTTCATCCCCAGAACCTTGGTATCCTCACCTGCATGATTGCTGGGAGTGACGCTGCTTTCAGTAGCTGTTCCCATCCCCCTCCCTCCTCCCAAACTCAGAGGCGAGGGGTGGAAAATAAGGGAGGGCTTGGCTACGGAAAGACTATGGAAAAACCTGGTGTCACTGTGGCCGTGACTCAGCCCTCCAAGGAAGGGGTGTGGCGGGTCATTGACCCTCACCCCACTCCCAGGACCGTGAGTCACTGCCCAGAGGACAGAGCAGCCGGCCAGTCGGGGCCTGGGTCCCTGGGACTCCATAATTCTCTTCCCAAACCCTCACTGTGGGGACGGGGTACAGGCGCTCCCTTCCCCCACCCAATGGCCCCAGCCACACCCGGACAAGCCTCTGCTCTGCCCTGTTTTCCCAGCTCTGCCCCTGTCTTCTCCCCGCCCCACCCCGGCTGCCCTGGCCCAGTGAGGTCAGTGTGGGAAGCAGGAGGCACGGATGGCCAGGCTGATGGCCACCAGGGGACAAGGGGGGGTCACAGGCCAGCAGTGATGGGAGCCATGCACTGGCCAGCTACCCAGACCAGCTCTTGATGTTTGGGGTGTCTCCCTGACAACCCAGAGACCTCCTGGGAGTCTCCCTCAGCTCTGGCCTCATCCCAGCTCAGGGGCTGGGGATCCAGGAAACAAAGGCCCTCCCTGCACCCCTGCCACCCTCCCTCGGTTGATGATCTTGAATGTATTCACCGCACCCTCATCACAGCAGGTGGCAGTGGGGCAGGAAGGAGTTTGGGCAGCGGCCTCCAGAGGAGGAGGGGGCTGCTGTCCCTCATTCCTGAGGGGCGTGGCAGGAGCAGGCCTGTGTGTTGCCTCAAGGAGCTGTCCCTGAGGCTACACTGGAGGGACCTTTCCCAGAACCTCACACCTCCCGGAAGCTGCCAGGGCTGATAAAGGCAGCATGTGCCTAAGAGCGTTCCCTCCTCCCTCTGCACAGCTCCCCTGGAGAAGGAGCTGCAGCCCCCTCCCCGCCTCGGGGAACTGACCGTGGCCGAGGAGACCTCCAGCTCCCTGCGCCTGTCCTGGACGGTGGCGCAGGGCCTCTTTGACTCCTTCGTGGTCCAGTACAGGGACAAGGATGGGCAGCCCAAGGCAGTGCCTGTGGTCGCAGACCAGCGCATGGTCACCATAGAGGACCTGGAGCCTGGCAGGAAATACAAGTTTCTGCTGTACGGGCTCCTCGGGGGAAAGCGCCTGGGACCGGTCTCCGCCCTGGGAATGACAGGTGAGGCTGCCTGCCTGGGTTTCCTGGTGCCTTTGGACTGAAGACGAAGATGACCGCAGGAATGGGCAGGCGGGAGTGGGGCGCCCAGGCCTGTGCCCAGGAAGGAGGAGTCTGCAGCCCTGTGGGCTTCGACATCCGTCAAGGAGTCGAGGGCAGGAGCCAGGCCAGGTGGGAGGGAAAGGCCCTGGCAGGGGCCCCCAATCTCCCAGCCCCCTCTCTGCCCCATCACTGCCGCTGCTCCCCATTACTCACTGGGGCAGCTATCACCTCCCCGAAGGGTGGCCTTGTCCAGATAGGGGCAAACCTCCCTGCCGTGGATGAGTCAGGAGCATTTTCTTAAGAGGAAAATCACTGGGAAACGAAATGAGCGGGGTCACAGAAGCCGACAGAAGCGACTGCATTTATGGCATGGGCTCCTCTGCCAGAGCTCACCGCTGCCCACCTCAGACAGGCCTCAGGGCACGGCTGCTGGGATTTGCCCATCACCTTCCGAGGCCAGTCCCACCCTCAGCTTTTCTCAGAAGGGAGCAGGGAGCACCACACCCCCCAAGCTCAGCGAGTGGGGGCAGAGCCTGTGCTATCTCGAGGTGGGCGCGATAGGACACTGGGTGTGGAAGGGGAAATGAGCACCTGAATCAGACAGCGAGGGGCTCTCGAAGGAGTCACGAGGCCACTGTGACTTCCCAAGCAGGGTGCAGGCCACGGTGCTGGGGCTCAGAAGCACCAAAGCAGGGATATGGGAGTCAGGGACGGAAGTACTGGCAGAGCCTGGCTCCTCCCTTCTCTCCACCAGGCTGCCACGGCCAGGACCTGTAAGCTTCCCACCTCAGCCTTGGGCAAGCCTGGAATTCCCTCTTTGGGGAGAAAGATAAAAATGGAGGGCCCCGTGGCATTCCCCACTCAGATTCTCCCCTGGGCTTCTCCCACGCAGCCCTAGAAGAGGACACACCAGCCCCAGAGTTAGCCCCAGAGGCCCCTGAACCTCCTGAAGAGCCCCGCCTAGGAGTGCTGGCCGTGACCGACACAACCCCAGACTCCATGCGCCTCTCATGGAGCGTAGCCCAGGGCCCCTTTGATTCCTTCGTGGTCCAGTATGAGGACGCGAAAGGGCAGCCCCAGGCCTTGCTGGTGGATGGCGACCAGAGCAAGGTCCTCATCTCAGGCCTGGAGCCCAGCACCTCCTACAGGTTCCTCCTCTACGGCCTCCGTGAAGGGAAGCGCCTGGGGCCCGTCTCAGCTGAGGGCACCACAGGTACCACCAGGCGTCCCCGGCCTCTAGTCTGTGACTGGGAAGGGGGAAAGGGGGACCCGGAAGCGGTGGTCGCAGGGAAAGAGCATGAGGCGGGTGCCTGGGAGAGAGGACAGGTGGGCGGGATGCGAGTGGCCTTTAGCTCTGCCCCATGGGACCCCCTGTAGCTGCAAGTCCCTGGTTACAGATGGAGGAACGGGGAGGGAGGAGGTGGAAGGAACGTGCCCCGGGTCACCAAGCTGGTGTGCTTCTTCTGTCTCCAATCCCTTCTCCCTCACCCATTCCATGCAGGGCCAGCCCCTGCTGGTCAGACCTCAGGGGAGCCAGGGCCCCGCCTGTCCCAGCTGTCCGTGACCGATGTGACCACCAGTTCACTGAGGCTCAACTGGGAGGCCCCACCTGGGGCCTTCGACTCCTTCCTGCTCCGCTTCGGGGTCCCATCCCCAAGCACCCTGGAGCCCCATCCGCGTCCTCTGCTGCAGCGCGAGCTGATGGTGCCAGGGACGCGGCACTCAGCCGTGCTCCGGGACCTGCGTCCGGGGACTCTGTACAGCCTAACGCTGTATGGGCTGCGTGGGCCCCACAAGGCCGACAGCATCCAGGGCACCGCCCACACCCTCAGCCCAGGTAAGGCCCCACACACACGCTGCCCAAAGTGAGAGTCTTTGTACTTCGAGGGGGGTGGGGGGACCCAGTGCCTCACCCAGCAGCAGGGGCAGGCGAGTTGGTGGTGGGCTTGGAGGGATCTACAGAGCGACTTCCATTCCTGGGGTCTAGAGGAAAGGGTGGTGGCCTGTCCCGGAGCAGGGGCGAGGGGTGGGAATCATAGGGAGGAGCCTCCCTGCCCCTGCCTGCACCTTTGTTCCCTGCCCCCTCTGCAGTGCTGGAGAGCCCCCGTGACCTCCAGTTCACCGAAATCAGGGAGACCTCAGCCAGGGTCAACTGGATGCCCCCGCCATCCCGGGTTGACAGCTTCAAAGTCTCCTACCAGCTAGCGGACGGAGGTAGTGCCTTTGCCATGTGCTCATTGCCACAAGTGTCAGCCTCCCCCCTGTACTCTGCCCACCTTCCAGCCACTCTGGGGTTCCCAGGGTAATCCTTGGTCCCCAATGTTTTCAGGGGAGCCGCAAAGTGTGCAGGTGGATGGCCGGGCCCGGACCCAGAAACTCCAGGGGCTGATCCCAGGCGCTCGCTACGAGGTGACTGTGGTCTCCGTCCGAGGCTTTGAGGAGAGTGAGCCTCTCACAGGCTTCCTCACCACAGGTGAAATGGACTGGGACCCAGGGCAAGAGGCGGGAGCCATGAAAATGGCATGGGTGGCAGTCGAGAGGGAATGGGGAGGGTGAAGGAAGGTGGTGGAGGCTCCGATTTCAGGCAGGAGCCCAATAGAGTTTGGGGAGGCTTGGAGTAGAGATAGCAGCGGGGACACCTCTGAGCCCCTCCCCTTCCCCCAGTTCCCGATGGCCCCACCCAGTTGCGTGCACTGAACTTGACCGAGGGATTCGCCATGCTGCACTGGAAGCCCCCCCAGAAACCTGTGGACACCTATGACGTCCAGGTCACAGCCCCCGGGGGTGAGCAGGGCTGAGGCCTCTGGAAGGGACCTGTGCAGGTTGGGGATTGCAGCGGGGAGGCTGGACTCTGGCTGGGGATGGAGGGGGCAGGTGTTGATGCCCCGCAACCTGCACTCCCAGCCCCGCCTCTGCAGGCCGCGGCCCCAGGCAGCGCGGTGGACTACCCCCTGCATGACCTCATCCTCCACACCAACTACACCGCCACCGTGCGTGGCCTGCGGGGCCCCAACCTCACTTCCCCAGCCAGCATCACCTTCACCACAGGTAGGGTCTGTGGGGTGAGTGGGATGGGGGAGGGGAGGTAGAGGAAGCCAGGATGGGCCTCATCCCCATCTCCTCTTCTCACTTTCCCTCCTAGGGCTTGAGGCCCCTTGGGACTTGGAGGCCAAGGAAGTGACCCCCCGCACAGCCCTGCTCACTTGGACTGAGCCCCAAGTCCGGCCCACAGGCTACCTGCTGAGCTTCGACACCCCTGGTGGACAGACCCAGGTGCCCCACTGATGAACTCCCCTCCTTGGGCGATTCCAGGAGGTGCTGCCTCTGGCCCACCCAGAGGCTCTCCACCTCCCTCTCCCTTGACCCACCCCCTTGTCTGTCCCACAGGAGATCCTGCTTCCGGCAGGGGTCACGTCTCACCGGCTGCTCGGCCTCTTTCCCTCCACCCCCTACAGTGCTCGGCTCCAGGCCATGTGGGGCGAGAGCCTCCTGCCGCCCGTGTCCACCTCTTTCACCACGGGTACCTGGACGCAGGGGCTGGCAGCGGGGGGCTGGGTGGGCAGCCAGGGCCTAAGGCTTGGAAAAGGACTGGCCCCTGCTCTCCTCTCCCCAGGTGGGCTGCGGATCCCCTTCCCCAGGGACTGTGGAGAGGAGATGCAGAACGGAGCCGCTGCCTCCAGGACCACCACCATCTTCCTCAACGGCAACCGCGAGCGGCCCCTGAACGTGTTTTGCGACATGGAGACTGATGGGGGCGGCTGGCTGGTGGGTAGCATTGGGAAGCCCAAGGGTCTGTGCAGGGCAGTAGCTGTCGCCCCAGGAGCCAGAGTCTGATGGCGTCCCCACCTGCTTCCCAGGTGTTCCAGCGCCGCATGGATGGACAGACAGACTTCTGGAGGGACTGGGAGGACTATGCCCATGGTTTTGGGAACATCTCTGGAGAATTCTGGCTGGGTCAGTGCCTCACAGGGATTGGGAAACTATGGAGGGGATGGGGGCCCTGTGGACACCAGGACCCTGATGAGAGCACGTCTCCCATCCCCAGGCAATGAGGCCCTGCATAGCCTGACACAGGCTGGTGACTACTCCATGCGTGTGGACCTGCGGGCTGGGGACGAGGCTGTGTTTGCCCAGTATGACTCCTTCCACGTAGACTCGGCTGCAGAGTACTACCGCCTCCACCTGGAGGGCTACCACGGCACCGCAGGTAGGCACGGGCCACGGGGCTGGGAGGGTAAGGCTGGGAGGGGAGGCCCTCATGGCTCCTTCCTCCACCCTGCCCAGGGGACTCCATGAGCTACCACAGCGGCAGTGTCTTCTCTGCCCGTGATCGAGACCCCAACAACTTGCTCATCTCCTGCGCTGTCTCCTACCGAGGGGCCTGGTGGTACAGAAACTGCCACTACGCCAACCTCAACGGGCTCTACGGGAGCACAGTGGACCATCAGGTGAGGACGGGAGGCAGCACAGAGCTGGGGGTGGCTGGGGCTCAGCCTGCCTAGGTTTAGGGGACTGAGCGCTGGGTAAAAGGGAACAATCATGCCAGCCACATAGAGGGAGCTGGAGATGATTTATTGGCTGGAAAGGGCCAGCTCAGGATGAAGCCGGAGGGTCAGGAGGGGAGCTGTGTGGGGCGGTTGGCTGAACGGGAGGAGCAGGTGGGACATCTGGCTTTGACGCTCTCTTGACCCCTTTCCCAGGGAGTGAGCTGGTACTACTGGAAGGGCTTCGAGTTCTCGGTGCCCTTCACAGAAATGAAGCTGAGACCAAGAAACTTTCGGTCCCCAGCGGGGGGAGGCTGAGCTGCTGCCCACCTCTCTCACACCCCAGTATGACTGCCGAGCACTGAGGAGTCGCCCCAGGAGAAGAGCCAGGGGCCTTCACCACCTGGCCACTGGAGGAAGCCTTCTCTTTCTCTGCCAGCGACCTCACAGCACTATGTTTACAGGGGGGAGGGGAGGGGCTCATAGGGGAGCAATAAAGGAGAAACTGAGGCACCCGACTGGAATCGGTCCTGCCCGTCACTGGCTGTGGGCCCCCATCCCCCGGGGCTGCAGCCGCACGTGGAAAGGCTGCATCTTGAGGATGACACTGCAGTAGGGCAGGGGCTGCAGGGAGGGCAGGGCGTCCCCGGGGGGCAGCAGCGTGAAGGCCTGCAGCAGTCGGGCCAGCACCACGAACAGCTCCAGGCGCGCCAGCGGCTCGCCCAGGCACACACGCGCCCCGCAGCCGAAGGCCAGTGCTCTGGAGTTCTTGCCTGGCTCCAGGAAGCGATCTGCGGGCGGGTGGACAGGTGGGTGAGTAGATGCTCAGCGGCTTTGGGGGCCAGCCTCTGTCACCTTTGCACGGCAGGCCCCTGGCCTCCCACATACCAGGCCAGAACTCATGCGGCCTCTCCCAGACCGTCTCATCGAGGTGGGCGCCTTGGAGGTTGGGGATGATGACTGTGCCCTCGGGGATGTCGTAGCCAGAGATGCTGAAAGGGGCTGCAGTTAGAGGCTGGCCAGGACCTCACCGGGCTCAGGCGTTCCTCACTCATCCCAACCCTCGGGAGTCACCTGCTGGGCCGTGTGGTGCGGTGGGGCAAGGCCAAGGGCACAACAGGCCGCAGGCGCAGCACCTCAGAGATGGTAGCATTGAGCAAGGGCAGCCGTGTGCGGTCCTTGTAGGGCACCCGGGAGCTGGAGGCACCAGGGCCCAGTTCGTGGTCTAGCTCCTCCTGCAGTCGCTGCTGAATCTGGGGAATGATCGGGTGGAGTCCTGCCCCAGCCAGCCCACAGCTGCCCAGCGTCCAGCCACTCCCTCAGCCACCCAGTGAGCCTGCCAGTGAGGAGACAGCAGCCCCTCTGGGCAAGCACAGCGCTCAGAGCTGAGCGAGGGTGCCCACCATCCTGACTGGGCTGCTGGGAAGGAGCTTTTTGCCTGTCCCCAGGGCGCACCTCAGGGTGGTGAAGCAAAAACACCACAGCCCAGGAGAGGGTGACTGCTGTGGTCTCAGTGCCACCAATGAGGAGGTCCACCGCAGCCATGTGCACATGCCCTTCCAGGAGCTGTCCAGAGTCCTCTTCCACGCTCGGCTGCGCCACTCCTTGGAGCATGTAGTCCATCATGCCCCTCCACCGGCCTGCCACCAGGCTCTCCTGCAGAGGGTGGGAGGAGCAGGCTGAGCGCCCGGCCTGGGGAGAGGGGCATGGAGTGGCAACGGGCCCAGAATGGGGGATGCAGGAGAACCCGCCTCGTAATGATGGTGCGGCCAGTAGCGTCCCTGGCTGTGGGCCGAGGGGAGCCCGTCCACACACAGCCCCCACCTTGTGCTGCCTCAGCTGCTTCTCCACAAAGTGGTCCCTCTTCTCTATGGCCTTCTTCAGCCTCCGGAGACCTGGGTTGGGGAAGAACTGCGACAGGAAGCATGAGCGTGCGGCTGCGGGAAGAAGCCTCTCCCTCCACCCACCTCTCCCCAGGATCCAGGGCTGTCTAGGCTCCACCTCCTCACCCTGAGAAACGGAATCACGTCCACAATTTGGATGGACCAGTGGCTCCAGGTTTTTAACACCTCCTGGATACATTTGTAACAGGCAGGCATCAAGTCGTCCTCCTGCCAGAAAAGGAGGACAAGCTTTCAGTTCAGGACCAGGAGAGGCCCAGGGAGGGGCTGGGGGTGGGCTGGAGGGGCTGCGAGGCACCTTGATCTTGTCTCCAAAGGTGAGATAACAGATAATGCTGCAGGTGAGGAGAGAGAATTCCTCCTCGATGGCCACAGGGGTGCCGGCCTGGGCTCTCATGCGCTGTGGAGAAAGAGCGTGAGCTCAGCAGGCCAATGTGCAGCGGGCAGGGCGGGGGCTCCTGCGAGGGGCAAGGCTGACCCGAGGGGTCTCAGGAGCCCAGCCTTACCTCACAGAAGTCCTGGGTCAGCTGCTCCACCACGGGCTCCATGGAGTCACGGAGGCCCAGCAGCAGGGCTGAGCGGGTGAGCTTCTTGTGGGCCTTCCAGAGCAGAGAGTAGTCTCCCAGGGACAGGTCTGGGTAGTTCTTAGACACCAGCTTGTCTGCAGAAGGAGTAGGGGCTTGGAGGGTGGGAACTGACCAAGGCAGCCAAGGGCCCGACCTTCTTCTGCCTCCCCAACCCCTGCTTCCTCTACCCAAGAAATGCCCCCACCAGGTGCAGGTGGCTCCCACTTGAGGCTGAGGTGGGAGGATCACCTGAGACGAGGAATTCAGGGCCAGCCTAGGCAACAGAGCAAGATCCTATCTCTTAAAAAAAATTTTTTTTAAGAAAGAAAAAATGTCCCCAGCCCTTACAGGTAAGTGGCTCAGGTCTGCCAGCAAAGTCTGCCCACTTTTTGACCATGGCTTCCTCAATGGTCCTCTTGGAGTTCAGCACCACCACATCTGGGGACAGCCAAAGCAGGGTCAGCAGAGAGAGAGGACCCTCCCCTCCTCTGCCATCCTCCTGTGGTGAGGGCCGGGGCTAGAACAGGTTCTCACCTTGCAGCCCAAGGTGGAGCCTATAGACGGGCCCGAATTTCTGAGTCAGGCCAAGCAGATAGATGGGGAGGTTGGGCTGCAGCAGGTGTAGGAAGCCCGGGGCAAGAGGCGGGAGGTGGAGGCTCCTGCGCTGCCACCAGTTCCACAGCAGGTGGGCACCCGCCAGCAGGGGCAGCAGCAGCAGCCCCAGGAACAGCATAGCGAGACGCTCGTCAGGGCCCTGAGGCGCCACTTATAGCTCTTGAGCCCTGGCCATCCCTCCTGCTGTGTAGACTGCTTTGGGGCCTCCCTTGACCCCACCTTCAGGCCCCTTCCCACCATCCCGCCCACAGAGTGGCCCTTTTCTGGAGTGGCACCAGTCTCATTGGCCTTGGGATGTCATATTTCAAAATATTGATCATCCATCAAGAAGCAAAGAAGGAAAATGCAACCCTGACCTTTTTCCTGCAGTCAGAATCAGCCTTCTGGCTCCTCAACAACTGCGCAGGCCTGGGTGTCCGCCCCCTCCTGGGCCCTCTCCCTCTGCCCACCGTGGGCCAGTTTACTGGCATGATGTTTGTCTTAGAGACAAAGTGGCAGTCCCTGCCTAATATGCCTTCCTGGGTAGCCTGAAGAACAAAATGTGACATGTGTGGGGTTTTTGTTAGTTTAAGTTACAGATGGAGTAATACAGATAAGACCTGTTTCACCTGGGGCATTCCAGTATATACGGGTATCCCAGTATGATTGTTATTAGTGCCTCCTTTCACTCCCAGAAGTGCCCAGAAGATCAAGAAGGAGGTGGTCTCCCGTTGTGGAGTACTTAGCATGTACCAGACACTGTGGACAGCGTTTTGCCTGCACTAACTCAATTCTCAGCCATTCTCTGTATGCAACACGGGTATTGTCCATGTGTTGTGGAGGGCAGGATTCATGCCTGGAAATCTAGCTGTAGAATATGTACCTTTAGCCACTAGGAGTACCTTTCTTTGGTTGGAAGGAAAAGAGACCACCTTGAGCTGGTTTGAGATAAAAAGTAAGAATTGGGGTATTTCACAGAACAGAACTCAGGAACAGGAAAGCAGGGGAGGGGACCTCACTGTGGCCTTACAAAGCCAAGGATAGGGAACAGAAAAAGCCCTGGAGACAGGCAGTTTCCTGGCTCTGTTCCTCTCTCCTCTTTCTTCTTTCCGCAGTCAAGTTTCTTGTGTTTCCAGGTGCAGGCAGAACATGACTGCCCTCAGGACGAGAGTCCACAGGTTCTAGGTCCAGCCAGGGAGAGTGTGGATTCCTAGCACAACCAGGCATGCCCCCCTCAATTCCAAAGTCCCCAGGAAGGAGCTGGATAGCTACAGCTGGATCAGGATCAGGGGTCCAGCCCTATTTGGGGAACTGAAGCCATAGGGGTGGGGGCTCCACAGACCAAGTGACACTTAGAGATCACTTTTGTGGGTGAAGAGGCAATGTGGGGGTTTGGGAAGAGGTCATGCCAAAGAGGAGTGGCAGGGCTTAGTGAAAGACCAGGGCCATCTGGATGGCATGTGAGAGGTCAGAGGCGACCCAGGCCCATCCCTTCCCCCAGCTCCCCATTTATGGTTCTGTAACCAGACCCAGGGACCAGTGGGGGTCTCTCCCCCTTCAGAGCTTTATCCAGGCTGTGCTGCTGCAGAGCCCTAGTCAAGATCCCGGCTCTGCCACCCACTAGATTGACGAGTTTACTGCCGCAACTGAATCCCTGGCTCTGGAAAATGGGTTTATGCCACCACCATGCTGACCAGCTTTTGGGAGGAAGATGTGATGGGCACCCATAGGGCCATATATGCAAGAGCCCCAGGAAACCTCTGCCACAGTGGGCAATGTCCAAACTTCTCTAAGTTACATGGGATAAGAGCACACTCATTGGAAAAGGAGCGCACCCTGGAAGGCTGGCATGCTTACTACTCGGCTCACCATCTCCCATCTCTTCCACCCCATCTCCAAATCCAGACTCCAAATGTGGTCAATTACATGCCATGTCCCCAGAGGTGCCCTGTCCTGCCCCTGGCCTCCAGGCCTTTATATATTCTCCTTCTGCTCCAGGCACCCTCATCTACCCCTACTGGTTGCCTGGCTCCTTCTCAGTCTTCAGAGCCCCTCTTGGAGGCCACCTGCTCCAGGAAGCCTTCCCTGCCCCTGCCTGGCAATGCCCCTGACTTGATTAGATGCCTCACAGGACCACACTGCTCCCTGACATGACATCTTTCACAGAGGTTGGGCACTGCCCATCCTCCTATCTGTCTCCCCCAGCAGTGAGCCCTGGCATGAGTAAGTAGCTGTGTCTCTGGAACCTGGCACAGGGCATGACCAGGTTCTTGAAGTGTACGTTTCACAAATTTTTGTTGAATGATGGGATGGCAGGCTGCTGAACTGCTGAACTGTCATGACCTCCATGGAAACTGATCTCAGCAAACTTCTTTGGACAGATTTTAGAGTCATCTCTGAAGACCGCAGGTGTGCCACTAAATGGGGGAAAACTAGGCACGCGAGGTGGGGAAGGTAGACCTCAGGAGAACAGCAGCTTCCTCAGAGCATTAACAAACACACCAAAGTCAGACTATTGGCTTGTTTGAAATCAGTAGCTGGAAAGACACTGTGGGACCTGGGGATTGCACAACTCTGGGAAAGTCACCTCATGCCGCTGATAACAGAACCAAGTGTCAGCAGGCTTTCAACTGCCCGAAAGTCAGCTAAAATCCACAGACCTCAGAACTGCCAGCAGCACGAGGACAGAGTGGGGAGGTGTGGCTGGACAACAGCTCATGAGGCAGAAGAGCTGTGTCAGAGGCGCTGGCTGAGCACAAGCCCTGTCTGAGGCTGTGGTGACTGGCGAAAGCCGGGCAGTGGAGGGCTTTGGAAGCTGAAGGTGGCCATGGTGTGGACTCTGGTCCTCGGGATGCAGGCTCTTGGGTCCCAGCTCTGCTCAGGGTGGTCCTGTGATACACTAAACTCCTAGTGGGCCATCTGGGAAGGTTTGGCAGAGCTAGGCAGCCCAAGGGTCATCAGGGCTCAGAGAATCTGAGGTTATGTCAACCTGACCTTCCCCAGAACTGGAATGGGCAGGGGCACTGCTCTTGGCCCTACAACACACACTGATGCTTTGCTGCCAAAGGCCTCTTTATTATGTCCCAGCCCGAGGCTGTGCTCAGGAAATGGGACACAGCAGTGCTTCCAGCTTCATGGTTCCCAGGCTCAGGTTCCTCCCAGGGGAGGTGGGAGGGCGGCCCTCACACCTGGCACCCCTGAATGCTGTACTCCTGGATGAAGTCGTTGAGCTGGGTGCAGGCTGCCCGCTGGCGGGTGCTCTGGCACAGGCGTTCAGAGGGCATCTCCTCGATCCAGCTATTCGAGTCCAGCAGGTACTGGGGGCTGCAGGGGGCAAAGGGCCAGGCAGCAGGGCTCAGGAGGATGGCAGGTGGGAACAGAGAGCACAGGCATCTGGCTTCTGAGGGGCAAGGCCTAGGTGGTGAGGCATGAGGAGAGCAAGAGACTGAGGGGACCAGATGACTCACTGTCCCGCGAGGTCATAGGTGGCTCCATCCAGACCCATGATCAAATACTCTTTCCCAGGTTCCAAGTGAAGGCGGCAAGAGGCTCGAACCAGGAAGTTGCGCATCTGATCAACAGTGGCCTTGACATCCTTGGCTGAGGGGATGACGTGCACATCAGTGGTCAGAGGGGAAGAGAAGGTGCAGGACGAGCACAGCCCAGGGCTCTGGGCAGATCCTCTCATTCCACCTTGGCTGCCCCCATGGAGAGGTGCCACCGCCTCCCTACTTATGGGCAAGCTCAGGGCTTCTGACAGGCCAAGGGGATTTTCACCCGTCCATATGGTCAGGTCCTCAGCCTCCCTGTCTCCCCCAAGCCCTGCCCGCCTCTCCGGTTCCCTTCATACTGAAGTGCAAGACTTGGGTGATCTTGGTCTCAAAGAGGCGGAAAGCAGCTCTGTTGTCTTCTCGGAGAACCTTAACCTGGAAGCCTAAGAGGGGGTTGGCAGAAGGGGGAAAGGTGAGTTACCTTGAGGCTGAGAGGGCAGGAAGTTGGTGTCAGAGCAAAGAGGCTGCATGCGTGGCCTGTAAGAGGAGCAGGCTACACCCAGAGAGACCAACACAGTCAGTCCCCAAGGAAAGGTGAGGCCAGGGCCTCACGGAAGACTAACCATACTCCACACGGGGGTAGTAGCAGGCAAACTTCATCCTGTAGCCATCCTCGTCCTGCAGGCCCCGCTCCAGGGTGCGACGCTGGCGAGGGCACTTCCCTGAAGTCAGGGGCCCCATCAGATAGTGCGGGGACCCCCCCAGCCATCTCCACCGCCCTGCCCCAGGCCTTCAGTCTCACCCTCAGCACACTGGCAGACTTCAGCAGAACACAAGGTGGCCAGGAGCCTGCTCTTACTTGGTGCCCCATAAAACACAGAACATCTGCGCTCTGGAGAACAGAGAGGAGTTAGGGCACAGGCCCCTCTGTCCTGCCTCCTCAGTCCCAGGGAGCCCCAGGGCTCTCTGACCCCTCACTGCCCCCGTGCCCGCGGTCCCATAGGAGGGTGCCTATGCCAAAGCTCCCTTGAATTCCAGGGTGTCCCACTGTGGCTCACCAGGGTTGTAGTAGTCATACAGGGCTGCGCTGGCCGGCTGCACCAGCCCCACGGGCACTTCCTGCACAGCTTCAAAGCCCACGCACTCCCGGGCGGTGGGGACCTGGCCCAGCGTGGGGAGGAGAGATGAGGGGCCCGCTCCCGGGCCCTGCAGCCCCCTGTGCTGTACTGCCTTGGCCTGCTTTTGGTTCCTGTTGGCCTTCTCTCCAGTGTCCTTCACATTCTGTTACCTTCCTATTCAGAGAACTCTCAAAGCTGCTCCGCAAGGTCTCTGGTGACTTCACTTCCCAGAGGGTGACCTTGGCCCAATCTTCACTGCCCCAGGCCCTCAGCACAGTCTTGCATCAGGGACATGTTCTCTGTGAAACTGTCCCTACGCTAAGGGTTTGCTTCTGGAGCAGCCCTGGTTCTGACTCGGTCATTTCTTACATTCCCCGCTTCTGCCTTCCGTCCTCAGTGCTCCCCCATGGGGGTCTCAAGCACTCTCTGGCTTCCACAAAACCAGTCCAGGCTGATGATTCCCAAACTGAACTCGCAACTCTATCCTTGCATTAGGATTTTGGCAGGACCTACAAGTTCTCCAAGGCACTCTGCCTGCCCCTAAACCCACTCGCCCTCCTGACAGCCTCATCTTTGTCATGGATACAACTGGGTCCTCCTTTATTTGCCATCAGCTAACTGCAGGTTCTGTCATCCTGTGTGATCCCACCACTCAGGTCCCAGGGCCGACCCCTCCTCATGCCTACGCAGGCCCCGTCCACTCGGCGCTGTGCCAGCGTCCCTCCTGATAGGCTGCTGCAATGTCAGCTCCCTGCCCGGGAATCTTCCTGGCTCTGCATTTTCCACTGTGTTCAACCCAGATGTGTCAGCCAGGCTTCCCCAGCTGATAGGGCTGGACCTCCTGCACACACTGAGCCGGGGTCTTCCTGACCTACAAACAGCTGGCTAATGACAGCCACCATGCCTTTCTCACATTTTCTCCCAGAGGTTACAGTAAATGTTCAAAAATTTTTTTGAAGACCAGGCATGGTGGCTCAGGCCTGTAAACCTAGTACTTTGAAAGACCTAGGCCAAAAGATTGCTTGAAGCCAAGAGTTCAAGACCAGCCTGGGCAACAGAGCGAGAGTCACCCTGTCTTTACTAAATTAAAAAAAAAAAAAAAAAACGTTTTCAGGGCCATAAGAGAGTTGATAACTGTTTTAACAAAATTAGGCCATAAAAAGACAAATATAACTATCATCTCTGGACACCATCACCTTGTAAAAGAAAATATACTTTAATATTAAAAAAAAAAAAAGGAAGTTCAGCAAAAAAACAAAAGCAGCCCCTCAAGTTGAATAAAGCCAGCTTTACAAAAGGCCCCGTCTCAAGCCCTGAGGGGCCTCTACTGACTGGCACTGGTCCCTGACACCTGCAGGTCTCCCCTTACTCTGCTGTGGCTCACGGGCTCGCATTCTCGTCCTTCTCCCTGCTGACATCACAAGGTCACTGACACAGCATCTCCCGAGAAACTTCCTAATGCATACTCAGTAAACCAGGTGCCACCAACTGACTGACTCCCTTCTTGTGTCACCTCTCCCACTCACCGAGTCGAAATACAGCAGGACATGGGGTCCCTCGGTCTCAAAGTGACTCACGTAACGGTCAGAGAGGGAGGTCAGCTGTGCAGAAGGGGAGACGGTCACAGGTCACAGGCCCTGCACATGACAGGTCCCAGCACCTGGGGCAGAGGAGATGGCTCTGGGTGCTGACCACACCTTCTCCAGGTCAGCACGCAGGGCATGGAACCCACTCAGGAGGGTGATGTCTGCGATGGCCATGCCAGACAGCCCCATGTTGCCATTCCGCCTGTGGAGAGATGTGACCTGTCGTCCAGGTTCAGCCTGTGCGGGCTCCAGATGCCCAGCCCCAGCCTGGGTCTTGCCCTCCCTCCCCTGGCCCAGGGCAGCTCCCGGTGCCCACCAGATGCACACGGTGTAGTGCACCCTGGACTCCTGCTCCTCCACCACCTTGGGTGCCTCCCTCCTGCGGCGGTTCCTCCGACCTTCAAACAGCTGCAGGGGTGTCACAGGTTGCAAATGGGCATCTGGGTCGTCCCTGGCTGGAAACTCATCATACTCATAGTCCTCATAGTCCTCGTTTGCTTCCACTGCAAGGGAAGCATTGTGAGGAGAGCTGGGATGGCCACCTGGCTCCCTGCACCAGCCGCTGCTAGGCTCAATGCCTCTCAACCCCAACACTCACTCGTGTACTCGACATGGCCTTTGACTGTCACTTCTATCTGCAGGTCCTGGCAGGTTGTGTTCTTCATGTCCATGACATTGTATACACGAAGGACCTGGCTCAGCAAGGGGCAGGGAAAGGACGCAGAATGTGTGAGGCCACAGACCTCTCTGGCACCATACCTAAGGGCATCTTCCCGGGCTATGGTATTTGAGACCTTCAGCGCCTTCTCATCCCTGTCACTGCACAGTCCACACACAAGTGGCACCAGATGCGCCACAGGCAGTGGGTGAGACAGAGAGGTAAAGAAGCAGGGACCTGCCCCTAGAGGCCAACGCTCTAGGCTGTGCTCAGAAGAGGCTGGACTGAAAAGCTCAGGAAAGGCTTCTGATCGAGGCTTGAAGGAGGAGAAAGAACTTGTCCTGTGGGCCAAGAAGCAGGGAAGGACACAAAAGGCAAGGAGATCTGTGTAGACAAGATCTGTCTGGCTGGAGAGGTGGGCAGAGGCCCAGCCATGTGAGCCATGGGCAGCGGGGAGTGACTCCCCAAGGCTGATCTGACTGTGGCTTTTGGAGAGTCAGTCTCACTGCCATGTGGACAGTGGATCAGACAGGGGAGACAGGAGGTAGGGAGACGTTCCAGATAGGGAGAAGGCCGTCTTAGCACAGAATCTAGGATGCCAGCACCAAGGGCCGCAGGCAGCAGGGGAGCAGAGGAGGGGTCACTGGGGCCATAAGGACAGGCTTGGGAGACGGGCCGCTGACACGGCCTTTGGAGTAGTGGCCGGGCTCCTGGCTGGGAGCTCCCATCAGCCAGACAAGAGACACAGGATGAAGAAGGGCTTTGGACATGCCCTGTCCAAGGTGCTGTGGGAGTGGGACAAGTTGGGCCCACGGCTCTGGGAAGAGGCCCGGGCTGATGAGCAGGATGTGGAGCCATCAGCACAGAGGCAAGTAAAGGAAACAGATACTAAGAGATGAGGAGAGCAAGCTGGTGAAAACACCAGGACGGAAACACCTGAAGTGTCTGCCTCCGTCCCCGGACTATGAGCCTCTGCCCACAGGCCTCTCACTGCACACCCATCTCCCTGGCCAGTGCCTGGCCCCGCCCCTTCCCTGGCCCTCACCTTCAAGGTTCCTTTGCTGTTTCCTCCCACCTTCACATTGATCTTGCTGCCCAAGGAAAACTTTCAGCAACAGAAAAGGGAAGGCGGTGTTAGAAGGGCACAAGCAAACCTATTTTTGTGGCTCTGACAACTTATCTCCTTCCTCAAAACAGTCCCACCTCCTCTCCCCACCTCACATTTCCACAAAGTTTACACCTTCACATGCATTATCTCACTGAGCCTTCTAACAACCCTGTAGGGTAGACTCTGCATATGTTACTCTATTAGTGAGAAAACTGAAGCTCAGAGCTCCAGATCACACAGCCAGGGAGTCAGTCATCCCCCAAGGACCCCAGGAAGAAGTGCTGTGGGGATTCCACGGGTGGGAGGGTGGGGACGGCTTCAGCCCTGACTGCATAGGCCCAGGTGTAATGGCAACCCAGGCAAGAAAGTGGTTCACCTGTAGCTCCTCCTCCAGGCCGCGACTCTGGTGGTTGGTCAGCTGCAGCATATGGGACTTGAACCCATTCCGGCCTGTGGAGCTGAGAGTCACATTGAGTCCCTTCTCCTCGGTGGTGTGGGAAGAGATCCAGTAGGCAGACAGGGCATCCAGGGCAATCACCGTGTCCTGGGGAAGTTGGGCCCAGACTCAAGCGCTTGGTCTCAGGACTATCCCCCCCACCCCCCAGAGCCGGGGGGTGGCCCCTACTTGGGTACTGCGGAATCCGCCTTGGAAGCTGCCCTGACGGGTGAGCCAGGCTGCAGCCTGGTCTGCCATCTCTGCCTTGCCCTCATGAAACAGGAGGTGCAACAGGGCGTAGGCTGTGGTCTCAATCCACAGGGCCGGGGCCTGGGGCATGGGGTCTGCTGGGCTACGAGGAGCCGGGGTGGGCGACACAGCATTGTTCTGAGAACCAGTGACTGAGCCCCAGTACAGGTTATCTGGAAGTGAAGGGAGACCACGAGTAATCAGGAGGGCAGGGAGAAGAGCCTGGTCCCCTGGCCCTTAGCCATTCCCTGCTGGGCTCTCCTGACTCTCCCCACACCCACCCCTGTTTACACCTTCATTCCTCCTCTGAGTCTTCATCCAGCCTCTCCTCTGGGCACAGTCGGGGATCCTAAGGCCCCCTGGGCCTCAGGCTCACTGCCAGGAGCCCCTCGTCCCTCACCTCCAGACTCCTGGGCCATGGCCATGAGGTTGTTGTGGGCAACACCCCGCAGGTCCCCAGGGGCCTTGGTCAGTGTCAGGGCATAGGCCGTGATGGCGGCTGCATGGGCACCCAGGAGCCCAGCAGTTGCTTTCTCCCCCAAAAATGAGTTTGCCTTTGAGATGGAGGCTTCCTGGAAGAAAACCGGAGGAAGGTCTGGGGGCTGGACCCCTGGGTTCCTGAGGAAAAGCGGGGAGAGCCGAGGGCCAGTGGATGGCAGGAACACCACTGTCCTTACCACGCTGTGCTTCAACTGCTCTGTACCCTCGTCCTGGAAGATGGCCAGCCCATGATGAAGGGCAATGGTCACAAAGGCTGTGAGTGCCACAGTCTCATCATTGCCCACCAAACCCCCCTAGTGAGGGGAGAAAAGAAGATGTCAAACAGGAGGGGAAGGGGCAAAGAGAGTGACTGGTGCTCCTCGGCCTGGCCCCAGCATGCCCGCACCTGCATGCCCCTGTGTAACACTGGACAGGGGTCCTGGAACGAGCCGTCAGCTTGCTGCTGGGACAGCAGCCACTTAGCCGTCTCCTGCAGATTCTCAGGTGAGCCTCCTACCTGCTCCTGGGCCAAACTCAGGACCTTCAGCACAAAGGCTGTGAGCCTGGAGGGCAGCAAAGGAGGGTTGGGGATAAGGACTTGCTTATCCTTATGCCCATGCCCCCAGGTGCCTGGTTACTCACCCTCCCATTGTACCAGCTCTGTCCCGCCCCTCCCCCAGCCCTGACCCCCTCAGAGCCCTGGAACTCCTCTCTCAACCTCACCAGGTGCTGCTGTCCCGTGTTAACCAAGCTCCATAGGAACCATCTGTCTTTCGAAACTGCTGGATCCGCATGTAGCCTTGGAGAGGAGAGGCGGTCGCTCAGGTGACACTCACCCTTCTGCTGTTTGAGCCCAAAGCCATGCTCCCCATCCCCATCTTTCCCTCTGTAGCTTCCTGGGCTGCCCATCTTCTAGGAACTGTCCTTTCCTGGTCCCCTCCTGCACGCCCCTGCACCCAGAACCTTTCTGGATCAGATCCACAGCGTGGTCCTTGGTCTCGGGGGGCAGTGAGCTCCACTGCTCTGTCTTATCCAGGTAGCGGGAAGCAGCCAGTGTCGGAGCCAAGTAGATCATGGTTTGCTCCGCGCAGCCTCTGGGAAGCCTCAAGAGGGAGGCCACACCTCCTGGTGACAAGGCCCCCTCAGAGCCCAAAGTGTCCAATGGATCTGAGGCTACATGGGAAGGAGAGGGTGGAGGTCTGAGGACCCTGCGTCAGAGGCTCACAGGGAGTGGGACCAAGCAGGGATCCATAGGTCCACATGAATCTGAAGGTGGCCACTGGGAAGGGGCTAAAGGGCACTCCCACCTGTAACCCTGACGTAGCTGTTAAAGTCCCCATCAGGGATCATATTGGGATCAGAGTTGCCAGGAATTTCCAAGGTCCGGGCTCGGTGGTCTGGGAAAATGGGGGAAGTTGGCAGCTTGTCCTGCTGTCCACATCCCCACTGCCTGAACCCCCTTAGGAAACCGATGGCTGGAAGTAAAGGGTCACTCACCCAGGGGGTTGAGTTCATACACCAGCTCCTCCGTTTGGATGGCCCCTTCCTTCTGTCTCGGGGGAAACATGGTTGTGAGGTCACACAGGAACACAGCCTGCCCTGCCAACACAGACTCCCCCAGGACTTTGAGTTTCAACCCAGGGACAGAGTTGGATCAGAATTGTAGAAAATGTGAACAGACTGAGGCTTTGCTTTGGGTGATGGGCCCCTGACCCGGCCAGCAGAGAGAGTGCTGAGGGTAGGGCATAAAGCTGGGGGCCCGGGCACTTGTATTCAGGGGTGCTCCATTCACCTCAATCTGCAGAACTTTAGACACTGCATCTCCCACAGGGAATTCAAAGGACCCTCGAGCCACCACCTTCAGGGACACAGCGGCAGCTGCCGTGGGCACCACAGAGAAGGCAACAGGCCGGGCAGAGCCTGCAGGCACCAGTACCTGCTGGGCCAGCCCTCCGCCCCCAGCCAGACACAGCCCCTCCACTGGGGACACGTGGACGCTCACCTGAGGGCAGGAAAACGAGGATGGCCAGAGTCCCAGCCTGGTTAGGCCCCCCACCCTTCACTGGGCCTGCCTCCCCAAACCCCTGTATTCCCAGGCTCCCACGGGGCCTCACAGTCAGGTTTTTATCCAGGTAGTTGTAGAGGACAGGCCGCAGCTCGAGCTGCTCAAAGCGGTGGACAGACATGGGCAGGCGGAGGTGCATGTGGAACTCGCGGAACACCCGGACTTGGACTGGTGTGGCCACACATAGGCCTGAGGGAAGAGAAGTCAGGGTGGAGGGGCAGAGATCAGAGGGGCCATCAAAACTTCAGGGCCATAGGAGGGAGGGGTGGGGGTGACCCAGCTGTGTCTCAGCCTGCCTCTGCCCTGTGGCCTACGCCAGCTGCATACTGGCACAGACCTCCCTAGATCACTGGACCCTCTTCCTACATTAAAAGCAAAGGAAGCAGGGAGCTGGAGTCGAGGGAAGTATAAGTGGGGTCACCTGAAGCCCAGAGACGGCGACCTCACCTTTGGTTTTGGACAGGCTCAGGCCATGGATCTCCCATGTGGTCAGAGAGTCGGGGAGCCACAGTGTCAATCTGTGTAGGGAAAGGTGGAGAAGCCCCGTCATACCCTGGGCTGGCCCCCAGACACAGCCCAGAGACAAGCTGGGCCGGCAAACTCTCTCACGTTTGGAAGTGATCCACTGCTTCCACTCTCCAGAGCCAGTTCTCCGGGAAGAAGCTGCGCACGGGAATGTCATCCTCATCAATCAGGTCTTCCTCCTGCAGGATCTCCAGGGCTGGGAGACCACGATGGATAGGAGTGAGGAGGGGGCCGTTCTGCCCTTGTGAGCACTGCCGCCTGTGCCCTAGCCCCACACAGCCCCTCACCTCGTTCGAGGCCCACCTGGCCCCGGACCCTGCTCTTCTTGCGCAAGTTCTCAGCAAATTGGCAGCAGGACAGGAAGGGCTCCCGGCAGTCCAGCTGCCGCACGCGGGCTGCCCGCTGCTCACAGGAACGTATCATGGGCAGCCGTGTCAGCCCATCCTCGCAGCAGCGCTTGGCTGTTGGGGAAGCATACTGACCCACTGCGGGCCAGGTGGGAGTGAGCATGAGAGGACAAAAAGAAGATACACCTCAGCCCCGCCCTGACCCCTTGAGACCAGCAATGTAAGAGACTGGTGGAAAGAGCCGCCCACCCTTCCACCTGTATTTGCGGAATTCGGATCTTTGTCCCCAAATACCACACATTGCTTCAGCAAGGAGCCAAGGGGCAGAGAGGCAGATCCCCATCCCTGATCCCACGTGGAGAGCCTAAGCTGCCGCCTAGGGACCCACAACTCACATTTCTCACTAATTGCCTTTTGGAAGTTCACGTTTCTCTTTTTCCGGGTTGTCTTCTCCTTAGGACAGCTCACTCCTGGTAGAGAGCAAGGCTGCGGTCCAGCCATCAGGCACTGGGCCTCCTCTCCTCCTCCCCTTCCCCTGCCCAGCCCTTCCCACCCCGACTCTTCCTACCTGGCCTCCTCAGGCCCTTCCTCCTTCCTTACTTTCCCGCCACCCACTCCCCTTCCTTCTCTGTTCTCACTCTTTCTGGATGAGGTCCGTTGGTCTCCATCAGAAAAGGCCAGGCCTGCTGCCTGGAACACCTGAATGGCACTGTCCCCACCCCCAGGACCACAGCCGAGGTCATAGCTGTTCATAACTTCAAAGACCTGGGAAGAAGAAGCAGGAAAGCTGGAGCCAAGCATGGCTGAGGGGCAGGACCGAGCACTCGCACAGGTGGGAGGGCAGCGCGTGGATGGATAGGAAGGGGTACAGAGCAAGGAGACAGACACACAGGGCCAAGTGGGGAAGAGGCTGTGGGGAGCCTCAGTGGGATCCAGGGGCTGCGCCCAGGGCTCAGGGCAGCAGGGATGAGCCGTGGAGGGGTGGGAGGCTAGGGAGAGGGTGTGGACAAACCTTGCCCATGTTGAGGGGCTTGTGGGCCTTGCTGCCCACAGCGTACAGAGCTGTGTCCAAGGCCCCCAGCGCCACCAGGGCTGAGGAGTCAGTTTGTAAGCGGAGCTTCATGGACTCCCCGTTCCGGTACTCCTTGGCACCATCCACGCTGAGCTCCAGCTGGCAGAGGCGGGAGGCGGGGGTGGTCAGAGTGGGACAGCTTCCTTCAGTCCCGGCATCCTCACTGCCCCCCTGCTAGCAATCACCCTGTCCTTAACCCCTCAGCACACGTGCCATCTGTCCTGACCCCAGTCACCTTGCCCTCGCAGGCCCCAGCCTGGACGTCCACTCGCAGGGAGTTGGCCACTGGGTGGTCTCCATGGTAGTAGAAGGCCACAAAGTAGAAGGAGGGTGCCAGGTGATGGTCCACAAACACGGAGACAGAGGTCAGGTGCCTCCTGGGCTCTTGCTTCATTAACAAGATCTGCCCCCGGGATAGGATCTGGGCAAGAAGGGGAGGGGTGAGAGTGACTGCCTCTTTATGGGACAGCCCCAGCCTTGAACCCCCAGCCCCACCCAGAGGGCTCTTCCTTGCACCCCAGCCCTCTTTGACTCCCTGGCTCATGCACACCATGTAGTAGTAATGAGAAAAGGTGGCCCCACTGCCCACAGCTCGAAGGTTCAGGTTCAGATTGTCCCCGATACGAGGAGGTCGAGGATCCGGCCGCTCAATAGACAGAAACCCAGGGCCTCCTGAAGGTGGGGCTGCCACAGTGAGCCTGGCTATGGCTGGATAGGGGGAGCCTGCAGATACCTGGAGAGGAAGGCAGGTGCAAGTAGGGTAGTAGCTCAGAGCCAGGTACCCCACCATCCCCCCAAGTCAGGCCATGGATCCTCATGACCCAGGCTCACCCTCGTCCCCTTCCCCACCATCTCCTAGGAGTCCAAGGAGCCCTACCGAGAGCTGCAGTGCTGAGACAGCCTGAGGGATGATGATGGGAATGCTGACTCGGCCGCTCCCATCTGTGTTTTGTTGGATGTCCTGGATTTTAGAACCAGACCCAGGAGAAGACACCGTGGCAGAAACTTTGACGGGAATGCCAGAAGCTGGGGAGCCTGACAGCTCACGGACCAAGGCCTAGGCAAGTAAAGGAGGGCAGGTGAAAGAGAGTGGTCAGATCCCGAGCCCTCCTGACTACCACACCCTCCCCTATTTGTCCTTCCCCTCTGGAAGAAACCTGTAGCAGGAAGAGGGACCCAGGCACGAGGTGTCGCTTGGTCTTGCTAAGATCCAAAGAGAAGGGGGATGACACAAAACGCCAGGATGTGAGCTCTGCCTCCTCCATCTCCCCACCTGCAAGACAAAGGATGAGAGAGGCGGAGGACAGAGCCCAAGAAGAGAGGGACAGGAGGACAAGTGGGAGCGGCTTGACCGTTTCCCTCCCACAAGACAGTGAGCTCCCAGGGCGCAGGCCGCCATATTCCTGTCTCTGCAATCTGAGGCCCAGCACAGGACAGTGAACAATGCATGTGCACTGGCGGAGTGAACGAATGAGCAGAATGAGCAAACAAATGGACTGAGCCAGGGAAAAGGGCCGAGTCACAGAGACAGACTTGGAGAGAGGACCAGGGTTCCTGGGTGTTTCCTGGTTTTGAGTCTGAGATGAGGTGGGAGAAGTGGGGTGGTGTTGGTGCTGGAGGACAGAGGGTCAGCTCAGAGGTCAGAGGCATGGGTCTGGGGTTACAATAAGGGAAAGTCACCCACCTGGAGACTCAATGATGGCTGCGGCAACGTAGAGACACAGCCCCTGGAGGTCAGTAATGCTTATATTTAGCTTCTCCAGGGCATCCTGGAACTCTGCCTTTGAGAGGGAAATGTGGCTCTGTCCATTCACCAGCTGAGGCACAGAAAGAATCAAAACATAGGGTGAGACTAAGTCTCCCACCTCAACTGCCTTGCCCCTTCCCCTACCCAACCCCTATCCTCCTTCCTACCTTGGTCTGACTCTCCAGCCCCCGAAGGAAAGTCTTCTTACCATCCTCATCCAGGAGTCCAAAGCGCACATATGCCACCCCCTGCACTGGCTTCCCATAGATGTACCTGTCATGGCAGGGAGAAGAGGGTGGGCCAAGGGCTGGAGGGAATAATGGCCTGAGGGCAGGGAAGCAGGCGCCCATTCATACTGAGTAGGGAGCAGGACCCTGGGCTGGTGGGCAGAGGTGGGGAGGGAGGTATTACCTGGCCTGGATGTCTAACTGGATTTCATCAAGATGGTCTGGCACCGTCAGGATGTAGGGCTTTCCAGGGGTGATCTTCACCTCAAAGTTGGGAAGGACTGACCCAGGGTAAAGGGGTAGGCAGGTCAGACTCCAGTTCAAAGACTCTCCTTCGTTCAGGGCTGTGGCACCCATATCTCCCTGCCCTGAGCTTCTCCCACTACCTCTCCTTCCACCCTTATTTCCTTCAGGAAAGCAGCTGCCTGTCCCTCAAGTTTCCAGCTCTCACCATATTTCTTCACCTCAAACTGGGTGCTGCTGTTGGATTCCAGGCTATCTGAGAATCGGGCTGAGATCTTCCAGGTCCCTGGCCTGAGAATGGACAAGAAAGGGACTTAGCCCACCTGTGCAGTGGGGCATGGAGAGTCAGCGGCCTGCTTCCCTGGGAAAAGGACTGTGGGTTAACCAGAGGCTCAGGAGGCTGAGGGCCAGGGCACCTAGGGATCTGCCTCTGCTGGGAGGCAGAAAGCCTAACAGGAATTGGGGTGGTATAGCTTGGGGACAGCCCCAGACTGAGGGAGCTCACTGTGAGATGTCCGGGATCACAAAGTCATCCTGGAAGATGGATGAGGGCAAGTACACCTCCTTCTTCCGCACACGGAGGCCATGAGAGTTCTGCAAGGGGAGAAGTGGTCACAAGTGGGAGGTCACATCAGTGGCCAGGGTCAGAAGGCCAGAGGTCAGGGACTCACCTCCACCGTGACTGTGATGGCGTCAGTGCTCGGGCGCATCTTTTGATCCAGAGCAAAGACCCGGTACCGAACTAGGAGTGGAGGACAAGAGAGGTGAGCAGGGTTCCATGTGCAAGGGGAGGGTGGGTCCAACCGCACGGAGGGAGCGGGGGACAAATATTTCCGAAGCAGCCCTACACGTGGCACTTTCTTTCATGTTATGTCAGGGGGCACCAAACATGTCCTGAGAGAGCTTGGAGGGGGTTAAAGTTTGAGGCCCTGGAGCTGAGACTCACCCCGCTGGCCAGGGTTGTAAATGGGCTGGTCTGTCTGCAAAAAGAGGTGCCCCCGTCGAGAAGAGAAGAGCAGGTTGAGACCCTGGGTGTTTGTCTGTTTGGACAGGGAGTCCTTTAGCCATGGCGACTGGGCCACCAGCTGGACCTCAGGGCCTCTGAGGAGTTGATGGAGGCCACAGCTCTTCACGTCTTTCCTGGGCACCTGTCAGGAGAGGGAGAGGGAGTGGGTCACAGAGCAAGAAAGATCTGGCGGAAAAGGACAGAGACCAAGGGAGAAACATGGATAGAGACCAAGGGAGAATGCCAGGGTGGGAAGACAGGAGGGGAGGAAGCCAGTGGGAAGATGAAGACACTTACAAGACAGAGGGGAACAGGGCGGGAGGCCCCAGAAGCAGCAGGAGGGTGTGGGGCTCAGTTACCTGGAGACTGAGGAGTGCGACGTTTTTTTCTGAGGTAAGGGTGAAGTCCACCTTTGGGGAGCAGGGGGCATTATTATGAGATGGGTTTCTCAGAAACACTGATCCTGTCACTACCTGTCCTCGGGGCACGTCCTGCAGCTGCACCCCCACCGATAGGGGGACCCCTAGATGAACCACAGAAGGAGAGAACAGGAGCAACCTGGGGAGAACAGACAGGATCAGCAGTCAGACTTCACTCTACCCCTCCACCCCTGCTCTCCCTCACTGCTGAATCGGTCCCGTTGCCAGCCCTGCCCCAATGCAAGCACCCAGCATCCCGCCGCCAGGACCTGGGCTTCTGAAGAGATAAGGTGAAGAAGCTGGATGCCCAGATCAGCCCCCAGAGGAGCCTCATGGCTGGAGGATCCAAGAGGGGTTAGATCCGTCTGTCTGTCTGCTACCTTCTGGCCAAGCTAGGGCTTGGGACAGAGTTAACTCTGGACCTTGCTCCTCCCCTAGTCCAGCTAAGCTGGGAAACCACGTGACAGCCAAGAAATGCAACTGGCTTCAGGCCCAGTGTTGTGGGGGCGCCCCGGACACCTGGGTCTCCCAGAGAATCTCTGAGAGAATCTTGGCCCAGAAATCACCCTGTCTTTTCCTGTTAACCCCTCTCATTCCAGTGCCTGTGCACCTCCCGCTACCAGGTATATCTGTATCAGGGTATAAGGTGCACACAATCTCACGTTACATGGGCATACAAGGGCCCAACATGGCTCACAAGTACAGAATTTTTAAAGGCTCTCACAAAACAGTGACAGGCTTCTAAGACACTTGTCTCTTACTTTCCTTCCAACACAAACTGAACTATACTAGGCTTTTGCTTTTTGTAGGCCCTAACAGAAATTCTGTGGTTTAGGAGATTAGGTGCACCCTTCCTACTCCACAGGGAGAATGGCCTGAATGTCAAAGTGAACCCCTAACCCCTTTCCTCTCTGAACAACAAGGCAAAACTCAGACTTCACCTCTACCCTTAAACAAGGCACCCAAACACACGTCACAGTGAATAAAGGACATCCAGAAAATATCACAGGTAGAGGTACTTTATTTGGCAATTTTAACATGGGAAAAGAAGCCTGCCCTCCTTCACCTCCCCAGAGATTCCACCTTTCTATTTCAAGACAAAGTAATAACAGCACCGTTTTACATGAAAGGGAACAGTCACAGCCTCGACACCATTTCTGGTTCCGCTTTCCATGGAAGGGCAGAGAAGCATTGCTCAAGCCCCACCACTGGGTCAGAGCCCAGGCAAACAGCAGCAGTCACATCTGACCCTTTGCACAGACGAGAGTCCAACATTCATCCTGGCTCCCAAGCCTTCCCAAGGTGACCCTGTCTCAGCCACCATCATGCAGCTCTTCCAGTCCCCTCCCGGCCCACTCTGGGGAGCTGAGCAATGACAAGCAGAATCTTCATGTCTCTGGCAGGCGGAGGAGGGTTCCAGAAGTGGTAGAAATGCTGTGCAAGAGAAAGACAAGGCTGGAGCCAGGTGCCCAGGCCCAAGTTGTGAGGGGAACATAGAACTTGGGAAGGCGTGCTCCTGGGTTCCAGAGAGCCACTGGCCTTCACTAGGGAATTAAGGCTGAGCTGGGAGGAAATCCAACCTTGGGTCATTGCTCTGTCACTGCCAGAGGCCAGGGAAAGACTCACCAGTCCACTAGCTGGGCCCCAATGAGGTCATGCACATGGTAGGTGAGGCCAAGCCGCACCACAGCAGGCGCGCGCCGGCCCAGGAGCTCTGATAGGAGCAGCTCCCGGTACTTGGCCTTCCGGACCATGCCAAGGACAGCCTGGCGCCCTGGAGGAGAAGTGGCACAGGAGAGGGGAAAGGTGAATAAGGCTTAGAGGCCTGAGGAGCCACCAAAAGGTAAGGGGCTACAGGCTTGAGCTGCAGATGGGATACCTTTAACAAAGTACTTGATGAATCTCCCAGCTCCAGGAACAGCTAGCCACCAGCTCCCAGCATCTCGGACGGTGAGGACTCCAGCATTCACCAGATGCCTGAGGGCAGTGGGAAGCCAGCAGAGATAAGGCCTGGGCTCTGAGAACCATCTCTCCTCCTCATCCATTAATGTTTACACAAGTCTCCAGAAACATGGGCAACCATACAAGAGAGACTGGAGAACAAAACCCCTACCTGAGGCGGTTCTCTGCTCGAATCAGCTGCCTCAGTGGTGCAGTTGCTTGTTCCAGGCCCCTGACCTGGACTGCCCTCCCCACTCTTTCTTTTCCTGCTGCTATTACTTATTCATTTAAATAGCTTCTCTTCCCTGAGCACATGCCCTGACACACACTCAGTCTTAGGACCGAGGAGAGAAATCAGGGTCTTCTGCACTGCGCTCCTGCCACCGCCCCCCAGCCCACAATAAAGTCCCAGGAGGGGACTGGCTGGTGGCAGAGAATGCCACGGCTCCCACCACATCTCCCTGAGAGTGTGTCTACCCATGTGAGACCAGTGTTACAGTTCTTCAAATGCTCCCACTTATTCCATGGGTTACAAAGTAGGAGGCCTGAGACAGATACAGCCTCTGACAATTATATTTTTATTTAGCTCCTGCCCAGTTGTTTTTTAGCTTTGGGGGTTTTATGTTTTAATGTGAATGTTTAGGGGTATCCCAACTCCTACCATTCTCTATCCTCTTAGTCCCAGTATGATTAACATCAAGTGTTCATGGTTCCTGCCAGGCCACTATATGCTTTTGATAAGCCACTCAGAACTGAATTCTATTCCAGGGCTCTTTCTAAGGCCCCAGGTGAGACAGGCCTCTTCTCTTGTGGGGAGGAATACAAACTTGGGCCATTTTATTAAAAAGAAGAGTCAGCTTTTTGACAGCTTTTTTGGCAGGTTCACCAAGAAAACACAGGACAGGCTGGATGAACTGGAGGGAGGCAGGGAGGCGCCAGATGCCTGACTTTGTTGGTTCCCCAAGTCTCACGTGATTTCTGAGTCCCTGAAGCCAAAGGTCTGTGTCATTTGGTCCTGCTGGAAACTAAGGTCCCCACAGGCCGGAAGTACTGAAGCCAGAAATTTCTGCACTGCCCCAGCATACGGTCGGCCATCACAGGCCTTGAGGACCTAGAAGCAGAGATGAGAGACATGCTCCATCCCCACCCTCACTCTCTACCAACCTCCACCCCCGAGATAGCATTTCTCTTCCTGCCTTCCTTCTTACTCAGATCCTTCCACCGCTCAAACCTTTCCTCCTACTCCTTCTTCTCCTCCCCCTCCTCTCCCATCTCCCTCCCCACTCTTCCCTCCTCACTCCTCCCTATTTCCCTCCTGTCTTTCTCTCTCACTACTTACCAGGGCCCTGTGCCCTCTCCATGGGATGTTGGGGCAGGCAAATTCTTTCTTTTGTTTTTATTTCTGTTTCCCAACTTCCCTGTCTCCCCCAACCCGTGCCCTGCCCCTGGCACCCCTGACACACACAGTCACATACTCTGGTCCTGTAGTCCTCAGTGAAGATAATTCCATGGGCATCGAAGTCGAAGCCCAGCTGGACGATTCTGATCTCCCCCTGCTCTTGAAGCTCCTTCTGTCTCCATAGAGAAGGAAGTGAAAAGAGGGGTGCCAGGGTAAGATGCTCTGCTATACTCTGGGCACTCTCACGCAGGGAGATTTTGTCTGCCAACATTGGGGCATTTTTTTCTTAGTAAAGGAAAAACTGTGTGGGAAGATAATCAGGCAAATGACCAAGCTGCCTTTTCCAACTAGCTACCCACCCATTCATCCACTTGCCTTATCAATCGTCTGTCAAACAGTCAATATAATTTTCTAAGACCAGGCACTAAGATAAAATAGTGATTAAAATGCAGGCTCTGACTTCAAAACATTAACAGTCTAAATCCTGGGTGGGGTAAGGTGGGGAGGAGTATGGGATTCAATGTTTAAAATAAATATAAATAAACCAGGACTTCGGTTTACCAGAATACAGTAAGAACTAATCCACCTGTTGAAAATTAACTAAAATGTTGGATAAAATGTTATTTAAAAATTGTTTAAGACCAGGCACAGTGGCTCATGCCTGTAATCCAGCATTTTGGGAGGCTACAGTAGCAGGATCAATTGAGGACAGGAGTTCAAGACCAGTCTGGGCAACACAGTGAGACCCCCATCTCTACAAAAAAGGTAACAATTTAGCCAGGCATGGTGGCACAGACTTGTAGTCTTAGCTACTTGGGAGACTGAGGCAAGATGATCACCTGACCCAGGCTGTAGTAAGTTATGATTGCATCTGGGCAACAGAGACCCTGTCTCTTAAAGAAAAATTGTTTAGAACACTAAAGAGCTCACGAGATAACAGGAATTATCACTAATACAACATCTACATAGGCCAGATGTAGTGGCTCATCCCTGAAATCCCAGCACCTTTGGGAGGCTGAGGTGGGTAGTCACCTCAGGTCAGGAGTTCATGATCAACCTGACCAATATGGTAAAACCCTGCCTCTACTGAAAAATACAAATATGAGCCAAATGTGGTGGTGTGCACCTACAGTCCCAGCTACTTGAGAGGCTAAGACAGGAGAATTGCTTGAACCCAGAAAGTTGCTATGAGCCAAGATCATGCCACTACACTCCAGCCTGGGTGACAGAGTGAAACTCCATCTCAACAACAACAACAACAAAAGTAACTGGGGCGGGGCACGGTGGCTCATGCCTGTAATCCCAGAACTTTGGGAGGCCACGAAGGGTGGATCACTTGAGGTCAGAAGTTCAAGACCAGCCTAGCTAACATGATGAAATTCAGTCTCTATTAAAACTACAAAAATTGGCCTGGCCAACACGGTGAAACCCCGACTTTATTAAAAATACAAAAAAACTAGCCGGGCATGGTGGCGGGCACCTATACTTCCAGCTACTCAGGAAGCTGAGGCAGGAGAATCATTGGAATCTGGGAGACAGAGGTTGCAGTGGGCCAAGGTCACACCATTGAACTCCAGCCTGGGTGACAAGAGCGAAACTCCATCTCACAAAAACAAACCAACAAACAAATACAAAAATTAGCAGGCATGGTGGCAGGTGCCTGTAATCCCAGCTACCCGGGAGGCTGAGGCAGGAGAATCACTTGAACTCAGGAGGAGGAGGTTGCAGTAAGCCGAGATCACGCCACTGCATTCCATCTTGGGTGACAGCATGAGAGCCTGTCTCAAAAAAAAAAGGTAACTGGAACATGAAGGGCATTTATCAATCAAGGCAAATCTGCCCAGAACATTTTCAAAAATAACTGGGTGCACAAGGAAACAAAACCCAAAGAGACAATAAAAACAAACCCCAAAAGACAAGCAATAGTGGAATTATCAAAACGACTATTAAAAGAAAAAACAAAAAAATGGCACTTTGGGAGGGCAAGGCAGATGGATCATTTCAGGTCAGGAGTTCAAGACCAGCCTGGCCAACATGGTGAAAACCCATCCCTATTAAAAATACAAAATTAGCCAGGCATGATGGTACATACCTGTAATCCTAGCTACTCAGGAGGCCGAGGCAGGAGAATCGCTTGAACCCAGGAAGCAGAGGTTCCAGTGAGCCAAGATCATACCATTGTACTCCAGACTGGGTGATGAAGCGAGTCTCCATCTCAAAAAAAAAAAAAGCAAAACTATGCCCATAATGTAAAAGGCAAGATGGAAAAATCTTAGAAGGGCTGGGTGAGGTGGCTCACGCCTGTAAACCCAGCACTTTGGGAGGCCAACATAGGTGTATCACAAGATCAGGAGTTCAAGACCAGACTGGCCAAGATGGTGAAAAGCCATCTCTACTAAAAATACAAAAATTAGCCAGGCATGGTGGCATGTGCCCGTAATCCCAGCTACTCGGGAGGCTGAGACAGGAGAATTGCTTGAACCTGGGAGGTGGAGGTTGCAGTGAGCCAAGATCGCACCACTGCACTCCAGCCTGGGCAGCAGAG
>PVKP010021514.1:0-39016 GCA_004027715.1 Plecturocebus donacophilus | reverse complement strand
AGATTCTTTCATCACCCAGATACTAAACCTAGTACCCAATAGTAATCTTTTCTGCTCCTCTCCCTCCTCCTACCCTCCACCCTCAAGTAGGTCCCAGTGTCTGTTGTTTCTTTCTTTGTGCCTATGAGTTTTCATCATTTAGCTCCTACTTATTAAATGAGAAGATGCAGTATTTTATTTTCTGCTCCTGCATTAATTTTCTAAGGATACTGGCCTCCATCTTCGCCCATGTTCCCAAAAAATGTTTTTATGGCTGCATAGTGTTCCATGGTATAGATGTACCACATATTCTTTATCCAATCTGTCATCGGTATCATTTAGGTTGGTTCTGTATCTTTGCTATTGTGAATAGTGCTGTAATGAACATTTGCATGCATGAGTCTTTATGGTAGAATGATTTATATTCCTTTGGGTATATACCCAATAATGGAATTGCTGGGTATTTCTGTCTTTAGCTATTTGAGGAATCACTACACTGCTTTCCACAGTGGTTAAACTAATTTACCCTCCCACCAGTAGTGTATAAGGGTTTCCTTTTTGCTGCAACCTCACCAGCATCTGTTATTTTTTGACTTTTTAGTAATATCCATTCTGACTGGTGTCAGATGTTATCTCATTGTGGTTTTGATTTGCATTTCTCTAATGATCAGTAATATTGAGCTTTTTTTTCATATGCTTATTGGCCACATGTATGTTTTCTTTTGAAAAAGTGTCTGTTCATGTCATTTGCCCACTTTTTAATGGATTTTTTTTCTTGTAAATTTTTTTAAGTTCTTTATCAATGCTGGACATTAGACCTTTGTCAGATGCATAGTTTGCAAAACATTTTTCCCATTCTGTAGGTTGTCTGTTTACTCTGTTGATAGTTTCTTTTGCTGTGCAGAAGCTCTTAAGTTAATTAGATCTCTCATCAATTTTTGCTTTTGTTGCAGTTGCTTTTGCAACTTTGTCATAAAATCTTTGTCATTTCTATGTCCAGAATGGTATTGCCTAGGTGGTCTTCCAGAGTTTTTATAGTTTTGGGTTTTACATTTAGGTCTGTAATCCATCTTGAGTTGACTTTTGTATGTGGTGTAAGGAAGGGTTGGTTTGAGTCTTCTGCATATGGCTAGCCAGTTATCCCAGTATCATTTATTGAATAGGGAGTCATTTCCGCATTGCTTGCTTTTGTCAGCTTTGTTGAAAATCAGATGGTTGTCAGTGTGTGGCCTAATTTCTGTGCTTTCTATTCTGTTTCATCAGTCTATGTCTCTGTTTTTGTACCAGTACCATGCTGTTTTGGTTACAGTAACCCTGTAGTATAGTTTGAAGTTGGGTAGGGCAATGCTTCCTGCTTTGTTCTTTTTGCTTAGGATTTCCCTGTCTATTCAGGTTGTTTTTTTGGTTTCATACAAACTTTAAAGTAGTTTTTACTAGTTCTGTGAAAAATGTCATTTGTAGTTTGATAGAAATATGTAATCTGTAAATTGCTTTGGTCAGTATGGCCATTTTAATGATTGATTCTTTCTATCCATCAGCATAGAATGCTTTTCGACTTGCTTGTGTCCTTTCTGATTTCTTTGAGAAGTATTTCATAATTTTCATTGTAGAGATCTTTCAGCTTCCTGGTTAGATGTATTCCTAGGTATTTTATTCTTTTTGTGGCAATTGTGAATGGGATTGTGTTTCAATCCTATTGAAACACAATACGAATGCTAGTGATTTTTGTATGTTGGTTTTGTACCCTGAAACTTTGCTGCTGTTCTTTAACAGCTTAAGAAGCTTTGGGCCAAGACTATGGTTTTCTAGACATAGATTCCTGTTGTCTGCAAATAGGGAGAGTGTGACTTTCTCTCTTCCTATTTGGATGCCCTTTATTTCTTTCTTTTGCCTGATTGCTCTGGCCAAGACTTCCAGTACTATGTTGAATAGGAGTGGTGAAAAAGGGCATCCTTGTCTTGTGCCAGTTTTCAAGGGGAATGCTTCCAGCTTTTCCCCATTCAGTTTGATATTCTCTGTGGGTCTGTCATAAATGATTCTTATTATTTTGAGGTATGTTCCTTCAATACTTAGTTTATTGAGAGTTTTTAACATGAAGGGATGTTGAATTTTATCAAAAGCCTTTTCTGTATCTATTGAGATAATCATGTGGTTTTGACTTTATTATGTTTATGTGATGAATCACATTTATTAATTTGTGTATGTTGAGCCAACCTTGGGTCTGTTTTTTGTCTTTATTCAGCCATTATATACTTTTTAATTGGGGAATTTAATTCATTTACACTTGTTTGCTATGGATAAATGAAGACTTACTCCTGCTGTTTTGTTAATAGCTTTCTGGTTGTTTTGTATACCTTTTGTTTCTTCTTCCCTGATTGTATATCTTTGTGGTTTGGAGGTTTTCTATAGTAATAAAGTTTGATTAATTTTTTTTTCTCACTTGTGTATCTGCTTTTTTTTTTTTTTTTTCTAATTACTGTGGGGCTTACATTTAAAAACTTGTATTTAGGCTAAGCACAGTGGCTCATACCTGTAATCCTAGCACTGTTGGAAGCCGAGGCAGGAGTATTGCTTGGACCCAGGAGTTTTAGAACAGCCTAGGCAACATGGCAAGACCCCAACTCTACAAAAAGTAAAACAAATATGGTTGGAGATAGTGGTGTGTATTTGTGGTCCCAGCTACTTGGGAGGCTGAGGCAGGAGGATTGATAGAGCCCAGGAGTTTGAGACTGCACTAAGCCGTGTTCATGCCACTGAACCCCAAACTGGGTGGAAGAGTGAGACCCTGCCTCAAAAACAGCAACAACAAACATTCTTATATTTATTATAGACTATTTTAAGCTGATAACAACTTAACTTTGATCATATACAAATACTGTTTTATTTTACTTTCCCCACACAATATACAATTTTGTGGCCTTAATTTTTATGTGTTCTACTTGCAGCCATAATTATCATTGATCATTTTGACTTTTAACATTTATATTAGAGATTTGGAAGATTATATGCCACCATTACATTATTGGGTTATTCTGAGTTTAATAGTGAATTTACTTTACTAGTACTGAATTTGATTTTGAGCTTATGTCTACCAGTGAGTTTTATACTTTTGTATATTTTCATCCTTTTACATCCAGTTGTAGCACTCCCATGAACACTCCCATGAACTGGTCTAGTGGTGATGAATTCCCCCAGCTTGTACTTGTCTGGGATACTTTATTTCTGTTTCTTTTCTGAAGGATAGCTTTTTTGGGCATAGTTTTCTTGGTTGACATGGGTTTTCTTTTCTTTTGGCACTCTAAATATCATCTTACTCTCTCCTAGCCTTCAAGACTTCTTCTGAGAAATCTGCTGATAGTCTAATTCCCTTATATATAACTTGACCTTGTATGTGACTTGATGCTTTTCTCTTGCTATCTTTAGAATTCTCTCTGTCTTTGATTTTTGACAGTTTAACCATAATATGCCTTAGAGAACACTTTTTGGGTTGACCATATATGTGGACTTTGAGCTTCCTGGATTTGAATGTTTATATCTCTTCCAAGACTTGGGGAGTTTTCATTTATTATTTCACTAAATAGGTTTTTCTATCAATTTTCCCATGTCTTTCCCTTCTTAAAAAAATCCCATAATTTGAATATTTGTTAACTTAACAGTGTCCCATAAATTCTGTAGGCATTCTTTGTCCTTTTTCTTTTTTTCAAAAGAAAGAGTTATTTCAAAGTCCTGTCTTCAAGTTCAGAAATTCTTTACTTCTGCTTAATCTAGTCTGTTGTTGAAGCTCTTGATTGTATTTTTGTTTTATTCATTGGATTCTGCAGCTCCAAGATTTCTGTTTGGTTTCTTTATTATTATTATATCTATCTCTTTGATTAATTCTTCTTTTACATCATGAATTATTTTCCTGATTTTGTTGAATCATCTCTCTGTATTCTCTTATATCTTACTGAGTTTCCTGAAGATCATAGTTTTGAATTTCTTTTCAGGTATTTCACAGATTTTCTTTTCTTTAGGGGTCTGTTACTTGAGAATTACATTGTTCATTTTGAGGATTCATGTTTCCTTTCCTCTTCATGTTTCTTGTGTCCCTACATTTACATCTGCACAGCTGGTGGGACAGTCTCCTCTTCCAGATTTATCAAGTAGGTTTCACAGGGAAAGATGTTCCTGTAGATGGGTCCTGGATGTCAGTTGGATAGGACATTTGGCATTGGTTTGGGTAGGTGCAGTACTGTAGTCTTCATGTAATTTCTTTAGCTATAATCAATGTTAGCAGTTTCTGCATATGGCTCAGTGGTCTAGGCTTTGGATGTTTATGGAGATGATGGCATGACGGCCAGTCCTGGTGCCATTGGGGGTGGCAGTCTTCAGCCCTGGAAGAATGTGGATAAAGCAGACAGTGACTCCACCCATCATGGGAGCAGAGTTGCTGGGTACAGTGCCACCAAGTGGGCTATTTCTCAGGCCCTGTAGGGTCCCAAAGTGCAGTGGCTTTGTTCACAGGGGTGGCATATAGGAGACCTCCCTGCTGTGCAGGATGGGAGTGCAGGATGCTGTATAAATTTTGTCACAAGGATCACAACTATTACCCTGCATCTAGCTTTTGAGTAGTTAGTTAGGGTCAAGGCATTGCTGCCACTTGTTTGAGCATGCTTGAATAACAATAAGGCCTCAGGGATGAGGACATACACTGGCCATTGGTCGCTGGAGCAGGACATACACTAGCAGTGGCTCTGGTCTCAAGATGGCATCATGGGTCACCAGAGCAACTTGGGTCACAGGGGGCACAATATCTGCTTATTCTCTGGAACAATTCAGCGATATGGTCTCTGGGAGACACCCTAAACTGGGCTCAGAGCTTGTGTGAAGCACCCTAAACTGGGCTCAGGGAGCCACAACATTCACTTGTAGTAAGGACTGCAGATGTTTGCAACAGTGATTAGAGCTGCTAGAGATCTTCTGCCTGCCTTTTCCCCAGAGTGAAAAGTTTCTTCTGGCTCTGAGCCAATCCCAGACAGGGAGATGAGGTCACAGAGTAGGGTGCTTAACTTCCCTCTCTATTCTGCTACCATGAGTGGCTGTGCTACACAGGGTTTCCATCACTTTCTTGCTGTATTCTCCTTTAGACATCCTAGTCAAATTGTGATTATTTATTTGCTGCATTTTGTTTTTATTTTTGTTTTTGTTTTTTTGTGGGTGTCAGTGGGGAGACAAGAGTTAGGCCTCTCTAGTCAGCTATCTTGCTGACATCACTAGGGTGTTCTTGGTTTTAAAATACATCTCTGATTCCCTGAATAAATTATCAGCTGCCCAGGAATGATTCTTAGGGTGCTACAAGGGGAAAAGATAAAGAGACTTTGAAAGTTATTTAACTTATTTCACTGTCTCCAGAAAGAGCCTTACCCAGATTTCTTCACACAAATAGACCTCTGAATTCCATGTATCCAGCAATAAAGAGTATAGAGCTTTTGTTTTTAAGGTTATATGTTTTTATTTTTTCTCCCAATTAGAATGCAGTGCATGTTCATTGTAGAGATTTTGGAAAATAGAAAAAAAATACGAAGAAGAAAAATATCATCTACAGTCTCATTTGCCCAGCAACAATTACTCCTAACAATTTGATACACTTCTTTCTATTTCCTCTCTCTCTGTGTCTTTATTTATTTATGTTTACACCCTTTACTTAATTTAGATGATAACCATACATATTATTTTGTATTATGCTTTTTTCACCCTACATTATATCATAACTATTTTCTCAGGCAAATAATTATTTTTTGAAACACCCCTAACAATGATTTGAGAATATTTTATTGAATGAATGTATCATACATAGTTTATTTCATCATTCTCTTGATAATTACTCTTTTATTCTAAACAAGTTTATTTTGTTATATTTTATGTTTCAGGATACATGTGTAGGTTTGTTACATAGGTAAACGTGTGTCATGGTGATTTGGTTCACCTATCAATCCATCACCTAAGTATTAAGCCCTGCAGGCATTAGCTATTTATCCTGATGCTCTCCCTCCCATTATCCCTGACAGGCCCCAGTGTGTGTTGTTCCCCTTTTTGTGCCCATGTGTTCTCATTCTGAATAAGTTTTTTTAAAAGTTACCTTGCCTAAAATGTCACTGAACAAGTTTTAACATTATTTATAGTAGCTTCCTATAGAAGCTAGATTAAAATTAAGACTTTTAATAAAGCATATGAAATATGCAATGCCCTGTGCTATATGCTATAAATCACATATTAAAAAAAAAAAAAAAAAAAAAACTTTAAGCCCAGTTCTTTAGTCTAAAGAGATTTTAGGCTGGGTATGGTGGCTCATGCCTGTAATCCTAGCACTTTGGGAGACCAAGGTGGGTGGATCTTTTGAGGCCAAGGGTTCAAGATTAGCCTGGACAAAATGGTGGAACCCTATCTCTACTAAAAAATACAAAAATTAGTCAGGCATGGTGGCAGGCCCCTGTCATCCCAGCTACTCAGGAGGCTGAAGCAGGAGAATCACTTGAACCCGGGAGGTAGAGGTTGCAGCGAACTGAGATAGCACCACTGCACACCAGCCCAGGTAACAGAGTGAGACTCCATCATAAAAAAAAAAAAAGAGAGATTTTAGGTTTATTATTGTATGTTTTATTTAAAATTAAGAGTACTATATAGCTTAATACTTAAAACTTGTAGCTTACAATTTAATTAGTACTTAAAATTAATTATTTTAAAATTCTATTTATTTTACATTCTTTTTAATTTCTAAAACCATATGAGGCAACTTAGAATAAAATAAACTGCTAAAATAAGAGTAAAGACCATTATGAGAAAAGGAAAAAGATAGGACTCTAGTCATAGAGGGTAAAGAAAGGAAGAAGAGACCAATGAAACCAGAAAACCTAACTTAAGAACAACTACTGCAGTGAACTGAGAAGTACACAGCTTTTTATTATCTAAAGGTCACTTCTTCAATTATCTATTTATTCTTTCAGTTCACAAATATTTATTGAGCACTTCCTGTATGCCAGGTACTGGGTTAGGGGCTGGGAAACAATGATGACCAAAATAGACATGTTATTATACAACGTGTATTTTGCAAAGAGAGAGAAACTTTTTCCTATCTCTGAAGGGTAGTCTCATCAGTGGAAAATTCAGAGATCTTCTACAAATCTTTATTTGTCTTATAAATCCTAGAAGAAGCAATGGATACTATGTTAAGTGAAAGAATTCAGTATAAGGTTTAAAAATATAGTCCATCAATGACAAGTTTTAAATAGAGATAATGAAGTTTGGATAATAAATATAAATTTATTGTTCAATAGATATATGAATTATACATTCTTTGAAAATTCCACATGTATATTAATTGTATTAGTCTTTTGATAATAGTAATACATTTGGCCATTTTAAAATATTTCATTTTTAAAATTATGTAAGAAATATAAGCACTTTTCTAACATTTTGAAAATGAGAGAAAAAAAAATCCCTTTAAGGCCTTGACCTGACCTAATGATTATTAACATTTACATCCCATTCTAGTTTTTTAAATTGGCATACTTTACATACCATAATTATGCCTTACATAAAATTGTCATTAAATTGTTTTCACAAAGCATTATATCATAAACATTTTTCATGATATATAGTCTTCATAAGCATAATTTATTTAGCTATCTCATATTATTATACTTTTTGTTGTTTCCAGTTTTTTCTTCTTGCAAATAACACCAGGGTGGACATTATCATCATATAAATATTTCTATATTTTTAAACTCTGTTTGGAATAGCTCCCCAAGAAGGATTTGTTTTTTAGTTTGGGGGCTGAGATGTATAAGTTTCCTAGGGCTGCCACAACAAAATACTACACTCTGAGTGGCTTAAAATAACAGAAATGTATTCTCTCACAGTTCTGGAGGCTAGAAGTCTGGAATCAAGGTTTGGGTAGGATTGGTTCCTTCTGGGGGTCCTGAGGAGGAGTTTGATCTGTGCCTCTCTCCTTGCTTCTGGTGGTTACCAAAAATCCTTGGTGTTCCTTGGCTTGTAGATGCATTACACCAGTCTTTGTCTATGTCTCCACATAATGTTCTCTCTTTTGCATCTTTACATGGTCTTATATGGTCTTACATGGTCTTTTGCATCTTTACATCAGTCACTGAATTTTGGGCTCACTCCAATCCATGACCTTATCTGAACCAATTATATCTGCAAAATCCTATTTCCAAATAACATCACTTTCACAGACATCAGGAGTTAAGATTCCAACATATCTTTTAAGGGACACAATTCAGCAATAGTAGGTATCTGGTTATTGCTGACATATATTGTCAGAATTGCTCTCTAAAAGACTTGTACTTATTTGAAATATGCCAGAAGAGTATGAGAATGGTTTTATTTTGCGTGTTTTATGTTTAAAATAGTTATATTTTACTGGTGAAATGATCCATTTATCATCTTGTAGTGACTTCCCTCCTCTCAAGTAACATTTTGCAGCTGGGAATAACACTGCTAAAAATATTCTCATAGTGAGATAATGTACAAGTTTTCACAGGCTATTCAGAGTGTGGGGAAAACTGGTAGAAAGGCACTGCATTACTTGGGTTCTTATAAGTTGCAAAGAACCCATGTCAACCTAAGGAGAAAAGGGCTTCTTATAATATCATGCAGCAAATCTGGAGCACTCAGGCACAGAAGTCTCTTGAAGACTGGTTCAAGAGAACTAGTTTTTCATTCTGGAAACCACTGCCGTTACTCGGTCAGACATCCAGAAGAACAGGCACAGCGAGCTCATTCAAGATATAGTGCTGCTGCAGTGGCTGCTAATTTTATTTTTCTCTAAATAGCAGGTGTTTGCTGCTCCCTACTAGACTGCTCCGCCATTGTGGGGACTCAGCTGCTTCTTGTTGGTGCTTTCATTACTTTTGCTGCTAACAATAATTAACCCTAATTTCCTTATAGCTTTTGTTTACTCATGGCTTCAACTCTATTATAGCTTCTGTTTCCTGCCTTCTTTTTGTGTCTCTTGGCTTCTGTCCACACTGTTGGCTGCTGATACTGATGCTGAGTGCTCTACCTTCAAACTCCCCAAGAGAGTCGGCACAGCCTAGATTGGGCCATACTTACTCCTGCTGAGCACAATGGTAGATTAACTAGAGCTGGTCATATGATAGGCCTCATGGGTAAAGGATAGTCTTGTTAGCTATTTTTTAATCTGGTGGTACTCCCTGATGCAATCAACTGTAACTATGGTGGTGGTCCCGTGTGAATACATATGGCAACTCAGGCTAACAGACCTCTCTGAATGAAGTGGCAAAAACTCTGAGGTTTTCCCAAGTGGGTCAATGCATCTGGAAGGCATCTGGCATGGTCTGTCCATTGCCAGCCCTTGGCTCAACCCTGAGAAGACTTCCCGGAGGAGTTGCTAATAGCATCTTGAAGGGCAGTAAGAATTGATTAAGGAGGAAGGAGAATACCAAGCAGAGGTTACAGCTTGAATAAAGGCAGAGATACATGAAACACCATGGCATGTGTGGGAAACAAGTAGTTCAGTGTTACTAGAATATAAATGTTGAGGCAACCACAGTGTAGGATATGTAGGAAGCAGTTTATGAAAGTTTGGGCTTTTGGTAAATGTAAGTCACTGAAACGTTTTTAAGTTGAGAAACAGAGTAACTTCTAAACAAGTACAAAACATAGGCTTAAAAGGAGCAGAACTAGCAGCATATTAACTGATTGGGAAGCTATCAAAATAGCCACAAAAGAGGTAGTGAGAAAAGTAGCAAAAGAGATGGAGAACAAGGAATATATTTGAGGAATATGTGGAGGATAAACTGGCAAAACTTGATAAAAGAACTGCTTTAGAGAATGATTGTCCGAAATGAGTTCAGAATGACTCCCAGGATTCTGGCGTGGGCAGTGGATGAGTAGTGGCTCTTTAACTGAAGTTTAAGAACATACAACAAAAGACAGCCTTGGAGGAAATGGTACAAATTCAGTTTGTATATGTTGAGTTTCACATACCCTAAGTGCACACATTTGGATATATGCATTTAAGTTCAGGTATCATTTCTTCAAAGAAGGTTTCTCTTTTTTCCCCCAAATTTATTGAAGTATAATTGACAAATAAAAATTGTGTATATTTATGGCATACAATGTGGCATTTTGATATATGTATACACTCTAAAATGATTACCACAATCAAGCCAATTAACCTATTCAACAAAGAAAGCTTCTCTAACCAGATACAGTGTTCTCATCTCAGAGCACTCTACTATTCTATACTGTTCAGTTAATCACACAATGTGTTACTTACCTGAATTGTGATTGCATGATTTAAAGTAAGTAACCCCTTGTATGATTAACTGTTCAATGTAATCTTCAGGAGAACAGGTACTGCTATTTCCCTGGCCAGAGCCCCCTCCACACTAGGTGCTCAGAAAATAGCTACTGAATAAATGCTAGGTTTTTTTCTCAATAATCTAAAAGTTAGTTATTATCCCACTTCTTACATATGTAGAGCTGGAAGTTCTGGAAAATAAAGTGCATTGTGTAAGGTCACAGAATAAGTGAGCACAGGCTTGCCAGATTTAGCACTTTAAAATACAGGATGGCTAGTTAAAATTGAAAAACAAATAACAAATGAATAGCAAATGCTTCTCTAGTATAAGTATGTACAAAATATTGTATAGGATATAGTTGTATGGCTCTAAATAAGTAAGATTTGATTCAGAATCATGTTACCACCAAAATCCAATTGTTTCTCTTTGCCATTAAGATGGAATGACACACCTATCCTGAAAGTCTTTGGGGAAATAATACCAGCCCTAATCCCTTCTTCATTAATACAAGTTTTTGTTTTATTTTGTTTCATGTTGTTTTCTTTTTAAATTCCTGCTTTGATAAAAAATAAGTCAGTTTATCCTGACTTATAAGCAGATATTTTTAAAGGTTGACATTTTCACATGGTAGAAAACTTTGGGGCAGAGAGATCTGATAAAACCTTGAGCCAGAAACTGATTCCAAAAGTTTTTTGGGGGTTTTTCAAGGATGCCTACCTCCAGATATAGAGGTAAACTAAAACTACTTAGACTTTCTCCACTATCTGAGGCAGGAAAATGAGTTAAAGGACTCTCCCTGGGTAGAAATGCTCCCCACCCACTTCTGTGATATTTTGAGCCACTCAGGAACTGTGGCCCATATCAGATGACTATGTACGTCAAAGACAATGCTTTATAGTTTATGAGTTTCCTCACAGATGTTCTGAATTGTTCTGGAAACAAGATAACAATGTGGTTCTAGCAATTTTCATGAGCAATCTTTAGGGCTGTCCTGTGTGGTTAATTTGATCTGTGGAGCTACTGCGTTATGGGTAATTTTGAAACACAGGGTTTGCTTATCTGTCTATCTGCCCAAGGTGACAATATTTAGGCACTGGTTCAAGTACCAAGCGTTGCTGGAGGGACTTAGAAAGGCTTTTTCTCTCTGTCTTTCTGTATGTATGTATTTATATGGAGACACAAGTAAGCTGTTTCCTAAAACATTAATAGTGATTTTCTTCTAAATGGTATGATTTAGAAATAATTTTTACTTTTTCTGTATATCTTTTTATATTTTTCTGAATTTTTGACATAAATAGTATTACTATCTCTGTAATAATAACAATAATAACTATTTTCTTTTTGAGAGAGAAACAGTTTCAGCCTTCCCTTCGGGAACCATAGTTGTCTTTATATCTGAAACTCTTCTATTTATTTCTTCTTCCTATCCTTCACTTATAACAGAAAGATAAAAGAGATAAGAATAGAATCTTCTAAAAGATTATTCAATAAAGAAACAAAAATAAAAACAGCTCTTTAAAAAGTAAAATATAATACTGGTCAAAATCATCACAAAGAGAAATGTCCTTTGGTTTAAATTATAACCAGTAAAAACATGTAAGCTCAGTATTTGATGTATAGACTCTTTAGAGAAATTTGCAAGCAAATGTTCTCAAAGTTTGACATTTCCGCATGGTAGAAAACATTGTGAATAGACAGCACCTGCTAGAACCTTGAGCCTTGGGCATGAGTATATCTTACCATAGATGAGACAAAGCAATCATCATCATTTAGTTCCTAATGTTTGATTCTTACCCAACAATATAGGACTATTGTTCAGATTAATTTCTCCTCCCTACAGAACCCAAGCAGCTGCTATCATTTCTAAGAATTCCTGTCAAATAGTCTTTGAAACATATTTATCTATAGAAAACAAATAGAATGCATAAGGCCTAGTGAAGTTCCAAAGAACAAACATTTCAACTTCAGCTATATTTTAGGCTTTGTGTCCCCAGCCCATACTGGGGTATGCAAGTAGAGTCCCAGTAACAGTCACAGAAAATAGTATTTCTCTTGTGCTCCTCCTTGCTTTGCAGAAATTCCTCCCAGTTAATTGACAAGCCAGGCAAGGGCTCGTGTGTGTTTGCTAACTCACTCTTTGCTTCTTGTTAGTACTTTCCATTTCTGTCCTCTTTGGTTCACTGTAGGGTTGCCTTGAAGCTGTGGATATTGTCAAGGCCCTGTTGCTTCCACCAAGCATTCAATGCTAGATAAAACTCTCCTCTCCTGATTTTCCTCTGGAAAGCATTGCCTTGGGTTTCTTAAGGTCTACAAAGTTTGGTTAAGCAACTCTTAGTTTTTATTTACACTTTATTATAGCCCCTCCTGTCTGCTGCCCTAGAATTAAATCCATGGAGGTTGGACTGAACGGCATTCTGAGTGGCAAACCCCTTGGTCTCTTCCCTCCCTTGGCCTTCCACTTTCATCCTTTGTTTTGTTTTTTTTGTTGTTGCTGTTGTTGTTGTTAAAGACAGAGTCTCGTTACATTGCCTCAGCTGATCTCCAACTCTGGGCCTCAAGTGATCCTCCCTCTTGCCTCAGTGCTGGGATTAGAAGCATGAGCCCCCACACATGGTCTCATCCTTTGTTCTTGAACCAAACCGGATGATATGGAATCGCATATGTTTGGATGAGGTCTTTCCTTTAGGCAAATAAGCCCATTTTAGGTCACTCTATTGGCCTTCAAGACATACTCAGAGAGACTGGGCATGGTGGCTGACGTCTATAATCCCAGCACTTTGGAAGGCCAAGAAGGGTGGATCACCTGAGGTCAGGAGTTCAAGACCAGCCTGACCAACATGAAGAAACCCCATCTCTACTAAAAATAGAAAATTAGCCAGGCTTCATGGCACATGTCTATAATCTCAGCTACTCGGGAGGCTGAGGCAGGAGAATCGCTTGAACCCGGGAGGCGGAGGTTGCAGTGAGCTGAGATTGCACCACTGCACTCTAGCCTGGGCAGCAAGAACAAAACTCCATCTCAAAAAAAAAGAAAGACATGCTCAGACATACCTGAATTTCAAGATAAATGTATCATAAGGCCTAATCCACTTGGCTTTACATGTATTTAGATGTTGTGTTCTATAACAAAATGCTTAATGAGTTAAGAGTTGTAACAACTTCAGGCAGCACGTGAAGCAGCTAACACTTCCCTGGCATAGGTGGGCACAAGTGATTGTCTTTTTCAAAATAGCCAATCACATGAACTCCACATAGTTATGCAAACAAAAGGTACATAGGCACCCATTACTCCAGCAGAAGGATGAAACAGAATCTTAGTATGATATGACCATGAGACCTCTCCCAACAACTATTGATGTACATAGCTGGTTGCTAGAGAAGAAGTAGGTAATTTTGGATAAATTTCTCCTGGCAGAGCAAACTCCTTGGAAAGCCTTTTTAAATTTGGTGTCATTAGACCCTTTCTGGTACATTGGGATGATTCTGGCTGAGACTTTCTTGAAGTTTGAAGGGATAACTGGACCCAGAGAGGATCACGTTATGAGAGATGAGGAGCCTTCTTTGATAGGTTTACGGGGCAAGAGGAGATCTATATCATGTAGCTAAGGCTGAACAGCCTTCCCAGTGAGCCCCTCTGACCCTGACCTCAGCCTTTGAAATGACTGTGAACATGTGAACCGGCCACCTCTTTCTTAGCCTATTTTGTCTTAGTCTATTTTGTGCTACTGTAGCAGAATGCCTGAGACTGGGTAATTTTTAAAGTGCTGTATTGCTCACAGTACTGGAAGCTAAGAGTCCAAGATTAGAGAACCAGTAGGTTCAGGATCTGGAGAAAGCCTAGTCTCTGCTTCCAAGGTGGCTCTATGAATGCTGCATCCTCCAGAGGAAAGGAACACTGTGTCCTTACATGGCCATAGGCAGAGGAGCGAAAAGGAACTAACTCTCTGTCAAGCCCTTTTATAATGGCATTAATCTATTCCTGAGGGAAGAGCCCTCTTGACCTAAACACCTCCTAAAATGCTCCACCTCCCAACACTGTTGCATTGGAGATTAAGTGTCCAATACATGAATTATGGGGAATGCATTCAGATTGTAGTACTTCTTAAAGCCCAGTGTGGCAGTACCATGGCCTGGGCAGTGTCTGGAAAGCAAGAGCATCAGCTCAGCAGGAGACAATGTCCATTGGCCTGTGAGGGACCCATGGCAACAACCAAAGCAAGGGTCTCTGCTACCTTGTGCTTGGAATCAAGACAGACTTTTTTGAACTGAGTAGTCACCTGACTTTCCTGGCAATTCACATGGGCTAGAGACTTGGGAAGTAGAAGAAGCTCAAGATTGAGTCATTAGGCTTGCTGACAACTTGAAGATGAGGCTAAAACAATTAACTGCTAAAATTAAAGTACTATGACTACTTTTGAACTCCTACACTGATAAAGCCAATCATATAGGTTATATGAAGACAAAAAAAGGGCTCACTCACCTTTAGTAGTTTTAAGATTATTACCCACTATAATTTTGGACTCAACGGAGGTTGTAGATTCATATTTTTATCATTAATTTCTAAACTATTACATAATTCTGGGTTTTAGGAGTTAATATAGTTGTGTGCCTTTCCCTGGTCTCCTCAATAAACCAAACCCATTCAGTCGGATCTTTGGAATTAGCCCAGTTCATCTCCTCTTTGTCTGGTGTCACTCACCAGTTCTTGCCCTTTGATTCTTGGTTCTTTGATCTGAGTCCATCTTCAGACCTCTCCCTGTTTTCCTGGCCCACCTGTACTGACCATCTGTTCTGGGCTGGATTTTCTAGCCACATAGAGTACTCTTTTTCCAGCCAGGCCTTTGGTAAATGCCAAGCTTTTTTCTGCCTTCAGCAGCCTCTGTGTTAGTGGAGAGGCATCAGCCAGAGCACTGGGACTCAGAAGCCAAAGTATTCATTCAGGCAACATGAATCCCTGCCTGTGGGCTAGTCTTTCTGAGCTATTTCAATCTCTGTTTGTTCACCTATGAAATGTGGATAGTGAACTATATGGTCCCACTATATGTTATGAATTAAGAAACAAACATTATTTTTGGTACTGGGTAGTATTTGTAATAATATTGAGATATACAAACAAACAAAAAATGTTTCCTTCAAATCAAATGCGAATTTTTGCTCTATAGTATTTCTAGAGCATTCAAAGTTCTCAGTTTTTGACAGGACCGTAATGATATGGAATTTTTAAAAAGTTAAAACTTTGAAAAAAATGGAAAACTTTAACCAGTTACACAGCATTGTCGCAAACATTGGTACGTATTTTCCCTTCTGAACAGGGAAAGATGAAGGATGATTAGAGAGTTGATATAATGGAAAGACATGCTACAATCCTGGCGTTAATATTATCTTAAAAGACTGGAGTTTTTATTCACATCAACTTGAAAATATAAGCAAAAGCAATGGAGAAATTTGCCCAAGACTTGGTCTTCCCACCTTTATTCAAATTATCCTCTTTATTACTTTCTATATCTTAATGAGGGAAAAACTGAAAGTAAGGGAGGTGTGCGCATCACAATGATTGCAGTCATATCTTCCATCACCAAAAATGAGAATGAGCAAGCAATTTGTTTTTCCATATTCAGAAATTTTTTTTTCTTTTTTTAATAGTCAGAAATTATATTTTTAATATTTTTATAAGCTCAATTTTTAATGGCATTAAGATTGAAAGCAATCAACAAACGCAAGGAAATTTACTGTAAAGGAACTGAAATTCCTTCTTAAATGACAAACCCAAGAAAACATAGTGTAATAATTTGATCATATCAGGAATCCCCTGCACATACTCAAAAACAATCTTTTTTCCTGGTAACACGTCTTTTTATTCAGGCAAAGAATCGTCTCATACACACAATCATGAAGAGATTTTTTAAAAAATCAAATCTTAAGAGTCTTATTAAGTTGGGCCGTTTGTATCTTTCTTAGATGCTCTTTTGACAAGAATTATCAAACTACAAAAACTTTCTAAGATTTCAAACCTGAAAAGATTAAAGAAAAAAAATATTTTTGGTTAGTCAGTAAACACAGGTCTACTTTTTATCTGTAGTGAAATCTCGATGAGTAAACTGAAAGGAAGATTGGGTTGGGGTTTATGCAAATATGGTTTCTTCCTCTCAGCTCCTCTACCCTGCCCTGTCTGCAGAGAGATGAACCTTTGCATTTCTATATTTCAGTCCTTCATTTCCAGAGCATTGCTAATTCAGTACTGGGCAATTCTAGCATTTCTCTGTATAAAGTCTTCAAGTGAGTGAACATAATCAAGGTTTCTTAGAGTCAGCCTGTAAAAGCAGTCTCCAAACTGAAAAATGTTTTAATACTTACTGGTCATTTTAACAGGAATCATTTGGGGGTAAGTGGACATAACTACCAAGAAATATTTTTCAGGCACCCATTCACATATAAAACTGAACTCAATAAAATAGTAAATAGTGTAGGCATAGTCCTAACACTAGGAGACACAGTTGGTAGCAATAGTGATGATAATAGCAACTAACACTAAGCTGGTACTTACCATATGCCAGCCATTTACATTTTCATTTAATCTTTACGGCCACCTTCATAATTAGATATTACTATGACCATTTTACAAACAAACAAACAAACCATTAAGCAATTTGCCCAAGAAAACTACGTGAAGGTTTACTATGTAAGACTAGAAACACCTTCTTCCTCACCTGTCTGCTTGATTTTAACGATGTAAGTGCATGGGGTCCTTGGATGGAGGGCGAAATTCCCAATAGAAAATGAAATTTTCTATTGGGAATTTAATCATTTTCTTATTGATTTTACTGATGGAGACAGTAATAGGAGAAAGTAATAGAATCTGTGCTCTAGATGGTCCAGAACACAGTCTCCTGGAATAGCTCTGTAGAAGTGAAGAGGAGGAAGCAGGGCTACTATCTAAAGGTACTTTTCTTTAGGAATTGAAGGCTTTGATGGATAGGTAGAATTTGGTTTGTGCCAAGTAAATGTCATTTCAGGCTTGGGAAACAGCATGAACAAAGGCACAGATATGATATTACATGTGTCATTGTGTGCCACAATAGATGATGGGGAGAGTGAGAGAGAGTGTGTGAATGGGGCTGTGAGGCTGGAACAGAGAGAAAGGGGCATGGTCAGGGCAGAGTTGTGGGAGGTATGGTGGAGCAGCCACATTGAACTCAATAAAGAGAGGGTTACAACTCTGAGCTGATTTTGGAAGGAGAGGCACAGGGCCTGCAACAGTGCAATGTTTGGTAACAAGGGCTTATCAGTAATTAGAAATTATGAGCGTTCACATAAAAGTTGAAGTTGAGACTATGAATGATAATTTAAAATTAATAATAGGTATTATTTATTGTCACTAACATTACTAATAATATGTCATTAACATAAGACATGGTTTTAAAAGACGTTTATCTTATCATTTAGGCTTATCACTTAAGTATTACAATTGTAATAAGTTAGATGCTATTGTTATTCTCATTTTATAATGAGAACAATTGAGATGCAAAGACTTGCTCAAGAAGAGAGATACGTCTTCCATAACACTAACGGGCTGCCACTTTGGGATCCTCTTTAGGTTAGAAGTAAAGCAGTTTTTATAAAATCAGTTTAGTGGCCACATTTCAAAGGAAAAATGCCAAGCCCTCATCCTCTTTTGAAGGTACCTTGGGATGCAGGTCAGTAGGCAAGATGAGGATGGGGTCATAGTGTATTTACCCTCACCATGTGGTATGTTCAACAACCATTCAGAAGAGTCAAAATTAATGAGTCAATAAAACTTGCAGAGCAGAGAAAGTCTATTCAGGTGAAAAAATGTTTATTTTTGACTCATTGTTTTTCTCTGCTCATTGAGTTATGATTGCTTCATGCTGTCAGGTACTTCAGTAATTCCCTTCCTCCTTTTTTGACTATTAGGTACTTTCTCTCACTTTTCCTTTTCAGTTTTGGGGATTTTTCAGATTTTAATTTGCTACCAAGCAACCGAGGGAGAGAGAATAATTGATGTAACTATTTAACATTTAGGTAAACGAAGTCATAGAATAATCAAGAATTTTGTCTGGACAACAAAGTTAATCTCTGTCAGCAATAGAACTTTCTTAACATTTCTCTTTGGATTTTTATTATTCAAGGACATTTAAAACATTGGCTTCTAGAATATTGTGTTACTTTCCTTTCTGAGAACTGATAAATGCAGCTCTTATTTCACAGGTCCCTAAAAGCAAATCACCTAATTATCTCAATACTTGTAGGTTAGCTAAATATGTCAGCTAAAAAGTGGAGAATACAGGAATTCTGACAGGTAATTTGTCCTGATGTTAAGTTTATCTCATCAAAAGGCAATTGTGGGCAAGTTCTTTAATATGATGAAATCCATGTTCCTGGAATACCAACTCACAAATCTAGTGTTGCCTTCATTGCTGCCTATCTAGGGCTAAGCCAAATCTAGTGTTTAACAATGTGAACCCAGAATGAGCGTAGGACCCATTGTTTTATGCCGAGTAACAGAAGAGCACAGACTGTGATTGTTGTGAGTTCACTCTACTTTTCATTCATGTTTTTAGACTAGATAATGCCAGATGTTCAGAATCTGGAATATGAGTGGCCACTAGCCACCAATACAAAGAGAAATTCTACTACATATTAATTTCTATGTGTTCCAAAGAGGACTGTTTTGAATTTTTGTCATTCATTTTTTGATAACATAAGAATAGTTTGAAATTTGATTGTTGTCAATGAGCTTGACTTTGGGTTGGTGATATAAAAAATTAAAACTGCCTGTATATCATTTGAGACACTGATCACTAGGCTAAAATGTTAAAATGCTCTGATTTATCAATATATACTTTCACTGGTAATATTTCAGTGATCTACTGTATTTGGTTACAAAGGGGCTGTCACAAACTCAAGTGTGTTCAGAAGAAACAAGATGAAGGAATGTCTAGAAATTATGGAGTTTTCATGGGGATTCACCGAGAATGAACAGAAGATGAAGATTTTAATGTCTGCTAGGGATAGAATTATGAAAAAATGAAATAAGATGGACATCAAAGTGCTGTTATATAGAAGAGATTTAAATGTATTCAGAATTGTTCCAGAAGGGGAACTAAGGTCTGAAAAACTTATTCAGGTCATCATAAAGAAGAACTTCCATAGTTGTCCAAAAATAAAACAAGCCTCCTTGTGAGGAACTAAGCTTTTGTCATGACAAATGTTCAGACAAGGTCAATAATATTTTCAAAAATATTAGTGTGGGCTGGGCGCAGGGGCTCACACCTGTAATCCCAGCACTTTTGGAGGCTGATGTAGGCAGATTGCTTGAGCCCAGGAGTTTGAGTCCAGCCTGGGCAACATGGCAAATTCTTGTCTCTACAAAAAATACAAAAATTAGGTGGTGTAAGCCTGTAGTTCCAGTTACTTAGGAGGCTGAGGAAGGAGGATGGATGGAGCCCAAGAGGTTGAGGCTGCAGTGAGCATGATTGCACCACTGAGCTCCAGCCTGGTTGACAGAGCAAGGCCCTGTCTCAAAAATATATGTACTATATTTATGTATATTATATTATATGTATGTTATGTATATTTTATGTATATTATATTATATGTATATTATGTATATTTTATGTATATTATATTATACATAAAAATATATGTATTTATATTATAGTATATAAATTATATACTATATATTATATATAAGTGTGAATAATCTTATACATAGTGACTTTCAAATCATAAATACTCAATTTATGTTTGGTAAATCAATGAGCATGTTACTATACAAGGTTAGATCAAGTGACCCGGGAAGTATGGAAGAATGCTGATACTCTTTGATTTGTCTAGTATCTACCCAGCCCCATGTGGGAGATACAGAAAGAAAACAGGCCTTGTCCCTTGCTTTAAAAGTAGCTGAAAAGGTAAAGGAAATTCTTGAAACAATGAGAAATTGTAATAAATTGTTTTAACAGAGGATTTTAGAGAAAATAAAAAAACCCTAAGCTGGTATAAAACTTTTCTTAACAGAGGAGTTGTGTTAGTTGGTCTTCAAAATATTAAGAAAAACACAATAAAGAAGTTGTGGCATTTTAGAGAATTAATACAAAGTTCTGGAGATAAAAGTGAGCATGGTATGAGGTACAGTAAGCAGACAGATTAGTTGGAGTGGTGTGTTTCCCCTGGGGCAGGAAGAAATGAGGCAACAAGCACGTACAAACTAGACTGGGGAGTTTCAGCTTGATACAGGGGATGTATGGAAGTTTTGTAGATTAAGCAAAGGAGAGGCATAATTAACAAACGCGTCAGAAACACTCACCTAACAGATAACGCACTGCATGAAGCAGAGCTGTGCTTCTCAAACTGAGGTGTACTCTCCCCTCATATTTACACACCAAAACGTTCACAGAGCGTGGATTTTACTTGAAGATTTTGGGAAATGGTAACTTTCTTATAAGTAATTGAAGATATTATTTAATATCAAACAAATATGATAAAACTTTATACTTAAGAGGAATGACATCCTTGTGCTGAATGGCTGTAGGCTGTACTTCGGAGGCCTGTCAGCTCTCTTGGGCTCTCTGCGGCCCCCAGATCCACAGATAGGGAAGTGTGAGAAGCCTGTGAGAGAAGGCCAAAGAGCAGGAGTGTCTTATTACTACACACTGAAAGCATGCTGTGCTAGGTGCTGTGCTTAGAGCTGGAGGTAGAAGGATGAAGATGCCACCCTAGAGAAGTTATTCGTCTGTTGGAGAGATAGATACATAAACAGATAACTTCAATAAATTTTGGAAATCAGTAAAAACCATTTATGCACATAATGGGGTCCCATGTAGATTAGAGGACACACCTAGAGAATATAGTGGCAAATACAATGCTGAAGGAGATGAAAGAAAGGCCAGACTAGGATTTCTAGCCCAGGAGGCCTGAAGAATGAAGCTGCTCCTAAGAAAAAAAGGTAAGATATGTGATTATGTGCACAAAGTGGGTGTTGTTACTAAACATCTTCTGCATAACTGAGAACCCATGCTAGGGAAGAAAACAAGCACATGAAAAAGACACCCACTTAGAGAACTTGTTGTTTACACCCACGCTGTCTTACCTCATTCTGGAGCTCTCCCACCTACTACCACCTAAACTTATCCCTATCAATAGTTCTGAGACCCAAGTTCTGATATTTTCCAATTTTTAACTTACCCTGCCTATTGAGAGTAAAAGCAGTCAAAAACTTCAATATAACCTTAAAATAACAACTCAGAATCCTACAGCACTTGAAAAAAATTAAAATAAAGTTCTAACTTGTAAAAAATGGAATAGACCTTGACGAGGATGATACCTGAACGACACACATGACTTAGATTTTCAGCTTTTGCAAAGAAAATAGAATTGCAGCAAATTCAAAACACATAGTTTCTACCTTTCTTTTAGAGTAATGGTTTTTATTCATAATGTTGAGTTGAATTGAATACCAGTGGAATACAGATAAAGGAAGTCATTAGTTATTAATAATAGTTTTTAAATAATAGGCATAAGTAATTAGCTGTTGCTACTAGCTACCCTTTTTTGAATGTTTAGTACATGTTAGACACTGTTCTATCTCAGTGATTTTCACTGATGGTACAAAAGATAAATTTATTTAATTTACACACAACCAAATTTGGAGGATATTATTACTATCTATGTTTTTAAAAATGAAGCAGGAGAGGTGAAGATATTTGTCCAAACTTATAATTAGGAAGTGACATAAACTGGATTGTTTAAGAACTCCAGAGCCTAAATACTTAAATACTGTACTTTGCTCAAACAACACTAATAATCATTACAAATAATCTATATGTTTTTTTAAAAGATGGTTATTTCTGTATGACTCTCTCAGTAGACATTCCCTTGATCAGGAGAGCGAGGGAGAGAAAGAGCATGTTACAATGAGAGCACCAGGAGCTGCACCCACCTTAGGAAAGCCCATGAGAGTATATGATGAACAAGTACATCATCTGTCATGTGTATCTTAGTGAAAAAAAAAGTTCTCAGAATTATGCCATAGAGAATGGGATGATGTTCAGATAAATTCTATTCCAAGTAGAATGTGAGAAAACTCAGTGAGCAACTTTTTGTGTATTACCAATATACAGAAGTATAGCATATATTTTCTCAAAAACATGTCACATTTGACTGTATAAAATGAGTTTGGAAGTACTCCCTCTTCCTAAATTTTCTGAAAGATATTAACTGTTTAATATAATTCTCCAGTGAAGAAATTGAGCCTGGAATTTTCTTTATGAAAAAGCTTATAATTATGAATTGAATTTCTTTACTAGATATGGAATTATTTAGTTCTCTGTTCTTTCTTGCAAACCTTTTAGTGATTTGTGTCTTTTAAATAATTCGTCCATTTTATCTGATTGATTGTCAGATTTTTTTGACATAAAGTTGTTTGTAACATTTCCTGATTACCCTTTTAACATCTGTAACATCTGTGTTGATATCTCCAACATCTGTGTTGATATCTCCTTTTTCATTCCTGATTTGGTAATTTAGATGTTTTTTAGTTTTTGTCTTGATCATTGTAAGCTAGAGGTTTATTAATTTTATTGATTTTTTTCAAATAATCAGCTTTTGATTTAATTTATCTATAGTTTATACATTTTGTATTTTGTTGATTTCTGCTCTGATCTTTATTATTTTCATTCTTCCTTCTACTTACAAGCCACTGAGGAAACAGTTTTCAAGAGGAAGACTAGTGACTTTATTTGCATCTCTGAGGACAGTCCACTAAGCTGGACCTCATACTACTTGGGCTTTATCAAAAAATGGTACAGTTCTTTAAAATAAACTAAGAAATTACTTACTGATAATTTGAGGAACTAGTGTTCTGATAACTTTACAGGCCATATGAATGTTGTTTTCTGATGACTAAGTGATTTAAAGGTTGACATTAGAGGAAATGAGAAAAATTAGTGTGGGAAGGAGGGAAATTTGGGCAATGAGCTTTTAATGAAAATTAGGTCTCTAAATTCACGTTTTTTTCTTAAGTCCTCAAAAAAATGAAAGACTTAAGTTTGGAGAGATGCATAAATCATATTCTACCTAGAAGTCTTGTGTAAGAGAAAAGATCCTAGGTCACTTATACTTGTATTTTTATCTTTAGAATAATTTCACTTGACTAAATCCCCTTTTTCTCCAATTTTCTCCACATAATTTTATTGAGTGGATCCATTTATTTTTCATTGATTTAAAATATGGGAAATTTTTTTTTTATTTTTGTGAGTACATTACAGTTATATATATTTACAAGGTACATGAGATGTTTTGATACAGGCATGTAATGTGAAGTTAGCATATCATGGAGAATGGGGTATTCATCCCCTCAAGCATTTATCCTTTGTGTTACAAACAATCCAATTATATTCTTTAAGTTATTTTAAAATATGCAATTCTGTTATTATTGGCTGTAGTCACCCTACTTTGCTATCAAATAGTAGGTCTTATTCTATTATTATTATTATTATTATTATTTTTGGTACCCATTAGCCATTCCTACCTCCCTCTCAACTCTCCACTATCCTTCCCAGCCTCTGGTAACAATATCTCTACTCTCTATGTCTAGGACTTCAATTGATTTGGTTTTTAGATCCCACAAATAAGTGAGAACATGTGATGTCTGTCTTTTTGTGCCTGGCTTATTTCACTTAAAATAATGATCCTCAGTTCCATTGATTTCATCACAAATAACTGGATCTCATTGTCTTTTATGACTATTACACCATTGTATATATGTACCACTTTTCCTTTCTATTCATCTGTTGATGGACATTTAGATGCTTCCAAATCTTAGCTATTGTAAACACTGCTACAACAAACATTGGAGAGTGAATATCTCTTCCATATACTGATTTCCTCTTTTGGGCATATACCTAGCAGTAGGATGGCTGGAGGATGAACAGTAGGATGGTAGCTCAATTTTCAGTTTTTTGAGGAACCTCCAAATTTCTCTCCATAGTGGTTGTACTAATTTACATTTCCACCAACAGTGTACCAGAGTTCCCTGTTCTCCACATCCATGCCAGCATTGGTTATTGCTTGTCTTTTGGATATAAGCCATTTTAACTAGAGTGAGATGATACCTCATTGTAGTTTTGATTTGCATTTCTCTGATGATCAGTGGTGTTGAGCACTTCTTCATATGCCTTTCTGTTTGCCATTTGTATGTCTTCTTTCAAGAAATGTCTATTCAAATCTTTTGCCCATCTTTTCATTGGATTATTAGACTTTTTTTCCTATAGAGTTGAGTTTCTTAAGTATTCTAGTTATTAATCTCTTATCAGAGGGGTAGTTTGCAAATATTTTCTCCCATTCTGTGGGTTTCTCTTCACTTTGTTGGTTGCTTCATATACTATGCAGAAGCTTTGTAACTTAATGTGATTCCATTTGTCCATGTTTGCTTTGGTTGCCTGTGCTTGTGGGTTATTGCTCAAGAAGTCTTTGCCCAGTCCAGTGTCTTGGAGAGTTCCCCCAATGTTTTCTTTCAGTAGTTTTATAGTTTAAGGTCTTAGATTTAGGTCTTTAATGCAGTTTTATTTGATTTTTATACATGGCAAGAGATAGGTGTTAATATGGTTTGGCTGTGTCCCCACTGAAATCTCATCTTGAATTCCCACATGTTGTGAGAGGGACCCAATGGGACATAATTGAATCATGGAGGCAGGTCTTTCCTTTGCTGTTCTTGTGACTGAATAAATCTCACGAGATCTATGACTTTATAAGGTGGAGTTTCCCTGCACACACTCTCTATCTTTGCCTGCCGCCATCCATGTAAGATGTGACTTGCTCCTCTTTGCCTTCCATCATGATTGTGAGGCCTCCCCAGCCATGTGGAACTGTAAGTCCATTCAACCTCTTTATTTTATAAATTGCCTAGTCTCAGATATGTCCTTATTAGCAGCATGAAAATGGATTAAGACAGGGGTCTTGGTTCATTCTTTTGTATATGGATATCTAGTCTTCTCTTCTTGAAAAGACTATCTTTTCGCCAATGTATGGTCTTGGAACCTTTATCAAAAATGAGCTCACTGTAGGTGTGTGGATTTATTTCTGGGGTCTCTATTCTGTTCCATTTGTCTGTGTGTCTATTTTTATGCCAGTACCATGCTGTTTTGGTTACTACAGCTCTGCAGTATAATTTGAAGTCAGGTAATTTGATTTCTCCAGTTTTATTCTTTTTACTTATGATAGCTTTGTCTATTCTGGGTCTTTTGCAGTTCCATATAAATTTTAAAATTGTTTTTCTATTTCTGTGAAGAACGTCATTGGTATTTTGGTGGGGATTGCATTGAATCTGCAGACTGCTTTGGATAGTTTGCACATTTTAACACTATTGATTCTTTCAATCCATAAACATGAAATATTTTTCCATTTTTTGTGTCATCAATTTTTTTATCAGTGTTTTATAGTTTTAATTATAGACCTTTTTCAACTCTTTGGTTATGTTAATTCCTAGGTATTTAATTTTATGTGTTGTTACTGTGGATGGTATTACTATTTTCTTTCTTTTTCACATTGTTTACAGTTGGCATATAGAAATGCTACTGATTTTTGTATGTTGATTTTGTATCCTGCAAATTTTACTGAATCTGTTTATCAGTTCTAATAGTTTTCTTGTGGAGTTTTTAAGTTTTTCCAAATATAAGATCATATCCTGAGCAAATCAGGATAATTTGACTTCTTCCTTTCCAATCTAGATGTCTTTTATACCTTTCTCTTGTCTGATTGCTCTTACTAAGACTTCTAGTACTATTAATATGTTGACTAACAGTGGTGACAGTGGGCACCCTTGTTGTGTCCAGATCTTAGAGGAAAAGCTTTCAACTTTTCCCCATTCAGTATGATACTAGCTGTGGGTCTGTCATATATGGCTTATATTATGTTGAGGTATGTTCATTCTTACCCAGTTTTTTAAGGGTTTTTATCATGAAGCAGTGTTGAATTTTATCAAATGCTGTTCAGCATCAATTAAAATGATTGTGTGGATTTTATACTTCATTCTGTTGATACAATGTATCACATTGATTGATTGGTGTATATTGAACCATTCTTGTATCCCAGGAATAAATCTCACCTGGTCATGATAATTGATCTTTCTAATGTATTGTTGAATTTTGTTTGTAGTATTTTGTTGAGGATTTTTGCATCAATATTCATCAGAGATACTGGCCTATAGTTTTCCTTTTTTGATATGTCTTTGTCTGATTTTGGCATCAGAGTAATACCAGCCTCATAGAATGACTTTGGAAGTATTCCTTTCTCCTCTACTTTTCAGAATAGTTTGACTAGAATTGGTATTTGTTCTTCTTTAAATGTTTGGTAGAATTCAGCAGTGAAGCCATCAGGTCCTGGGCTTTTCTTTACTGGAAGACATTTTATTATGGCTTCAATCCCATTACTCCTTTTTTTTTTTTTGAAACAGGGTCTCACTTTGTTACCCAAGGTGGTGGAATGTAGTGGTACGATGATCTTGGGTCTCTGCAGCCTCAATCTCCCAGATTCAAACTATCCTCTGCCTCAGCCCCTGAAGTAGCTGAGACTACAGGCATGCACCAACATTCTCAGCTAATTTTTTTGTACTTATTGTAGAGACGAGGGGTTTCACCATGTTACCCAGGCTGGTCTCAAACTCCTGAGCTCAAGCAATTTGCCCTCCTTAGCCTCCCAAAGTGCTAGGATTCAGCATCAATTAAAATGATCATGTGGTTTTTATCCATTCTGTTGATATGATGTATCAACATAGGCTGCATAGGATTTTTAGGATTACAAGTGTGAAACACCACACCTGGGCTCATTACTTCTTATTGGTCTGTTTAGGTCTTAGGTTTCTTTTTGGTTCAATCTTGGTACGTTTTATGTAACTAGGAATTTGTCCATTTCTTCTAGATTTTCTAATTTATTGGCATATAGTTACTCAGTAGCCACTAATGATCCTTTTAATTTCTGCAGTATCAGTTGTAATGTCTCCTTTTTTATTTCTGATTTTATTTATTTGGATTTTCTCTCTTCTTTTCTTAGGCTGGCTAAAGGTTTGTCAATTTTGTATAACTTTTCAAAAAACTAACATTTTGTTTCATTGATTTCTTTTCATTTAAATATTATTTGTTTCTGCTCTGATCTTTATTATTGCTTTTCTTCTGCTAATTTTGGGTTTGGTTCACTCTACCTTTTCTAGTTCTTTAAGAAGCATCATTAGATTGTTTATTGAAGTTTTTCATCTTTTTGATGTCATCACTTATAGCTATAAACTTTCCACTTAGTACTGCTTTTGCTGTATCCCATAGGTTTTGGTATATTGTGTTTCTATTTATCATTTATTTCAAGAAATTTTTCAGTTTCCTCCTTAATTTTTTCATTGATATACTGGTCATTCAGGAGCATATGGTTTAATTTCTATGTATTTTTATAGTTTCCAAAATTCTTCTTGTTATTAATTTCTTGTTTTATTCCATTGTGGTCAGAGAAGATGCTTGATATTATTTCAGATTTTTAAAAATGTTTTAAGACTTGTTTTGAGATCTAATATATGGTCTATTCTTGAGAATGATCCATGTGTTGTGAAAAAGAATGTTTATTCTGCAGCTCTTAGATGAAATGTTCTGCAAATATCTATTAGATTCATTCGGTCTACAGTACAGATTAAGTCTGATGTTTCTTTGTTGATTTTCTGTCTGGAAGATCTGTCCAATGTTGAAAGTGGGGTGTTGAAGTCTCCAGCTATTACTGTATTGAGGTTCATCTCTCTCTTCCGCTCTCATAATATTTACTTTATATATCTGGGTCCTCCCATGTTGGGTGCATATTTAAAATTGTCATATTCTCTTGCCAAAATTGATATCTTTATCATTAGATAGTGGTTTTCTTTGTCTCCTATAGTTTTTAATCTTGAAATCTATTTTGTCAGATACAAGAACTCCTGCTCTTTTTTGTTTTCCATTAGCATGGAATATCTTTTTCCATCCTTTTATTTTCAGACTATGTGTGTCTTTATAGGTGAAATATAGTTCTTGTATGCAACAGACCAATGGGTCTTGTTTATTCATCTATTCTAGAGTCTACGTGTTTTGATTGGAGAGTTTAGTCCATTTACATTCAATATCATTATTAGTAAGTAATGACTTACTCCTGCCATTTTATTATTTATTTTCTTGTTTTGTTCTCTTCTCTTCCTTCTTTCTTTGATTCCTATATTAGTGAAGACTATTTTCTCTGGTGATATGATTTAGTTTCTTGCTTTTTTTTTGTACATTCACTGTGTATATTTTGGTTTGAGGTTACCATGAGGCTTGTAAATACTACCTTATAGCCCATTATGTTAACCTGATAGCAACTTAACACTATCTGCATAAATAAGCAAACAAAAAGAAAACTAATAAAAACTTGCCTTAACTTCATCCCCCAACTTTTTAACTTTTTGTTGTTTCTATTTATCTCTTATTGTACTATATCTTGGAAAGTTGTTGTTGTAGTTATTATTTTTAATTGGTTTATCATTTAGTCTTTCTACTTATGACAAGAGTACACACAAGTTACAGTGCTATGCATTTTGTGTTTTTCTGTATATTAACTATTACTAGTAAGTTTTGTACATTCAGTTGACAATTTATTGCTCATTAATATCCTTTTCTGACTGATTGAAGTACTCCCTTTAACATTTCTTGTAGGACAGGTCTAGTGTTGATGAAATCCCTCAGCTTTTGTTTGTCTGGGAAAGTGTTTAGTTCTTCATGTTTGAAGGATATTTTCACCAGATATACTATTCTAGGTAAAAGTTGTTTTCTTCTGCACTTTAAATATGTCATGCCATTCTCTTCGGGCCTGTAAGGTATCCACTGAAAAGTCTGCTGGCAGACATATTGGAGCTCCATTGTACATTATTTGTTTCTTTTCTCTTGCCACTTTAGGACCCTTTCTTTGTCCTTGACCTTTGTGAGTTTGATTATTAAATGCCTTGAGTAGTCTTCTTTGGGTTAAATCTGCTTGGTGTTCTATAACTTTCTACTGGGATATTGGTATATTTCTTTAGGTTTGGGAAGTTCTCTGTTATTATCTCTTTGAATAACCTTCCTAACCCTTTCTCTTTCTCTACCTCCTCTTTATGGGCAATAACTTGCTCCTTTGGAGCTATTTTTTAAATCCTGCAGGTGTGCTTCTTTTTTTTTTGTCTCCTCTGACTGTGTATTTGCAGAAAGCCTGTCTTCAAGCTCACTAATTTCTTCTTCTACTTGTCTGTTCTGCTATTAAAGGACTCTGATGCATTCTTCACTGTCCCAATTGGATTTCTCAGCTCCAGAATTTCTGCTTGATTCTTTTTAATTATTTCAATCTCTTTGTTATCTGATAGAATTCTGAATTCCTTCTCTGTGTTATCTTGAATTTCTTTGAACTCCCTCAGCACAGTAATTTTGAATTCTCTGTCTGAAAGGTCACATATCTCTGTTTCTCCAGGATTTTTCCCTAGTGACTTATTTAGTTCATTTGGTGAGGTCATGCTTTCCTGGAAAGTGTTGATGCTAGTAAATGTTCTTCAGTGTTTGGGCATTGAAGAGTTAGATATAATTGTAATCTTCATTTTTGCTGTCTGGGCTTATTGGTAGCCATCCTTCTTGGGAAGGCTTTCCAGACATTTGAATGGACTTGAGTGTTCTAAGCAGTTTCTGTGTTAGAGGTCACCTCAAGCTTAGTAAATCTGTGGTTCTTGCAGACTTGTAGAGGTAAGGGCTTAATGGTCTTGGACAAGATCTGAGAGAATTTTCTGGATTACCAGGCAGAGACTCTCATTCTCTTCCCTTATTCCCTCCCAAACATACAGAGTCTTCACCTCATAGCCACCACCACCGCTGGCTAGACTACCATCAATGTTCCTTTAAGGCCCAGGGTCTCTTATGTCAACTTGTGGTGAATGCTGTCTGGCCTGGCACTCACTCTTCAGGTCAATAGGATCCCCTCTGTCCAAGGGAAAATGCCATCTGAGAGTCAAGTCCTGGATCAGGGATCTCAAGAGCCTGCTTGGTGTTCTACTCCCCTGCAGCAGTGTTGGTACCTAAGGTGCAAGACAAAGTACCCTTTACTTTTCCTTATGCTTTCTCAAGCAGAAAGAGTTTTGCCCCATAGCCATCATAGCTGGTAATGAGTTGAGTCTCACCTGAAGCCAGCAAGTCTCAGACTCACCAAGACTCCCAGTTTATTACCTGGGTATCTCTGTTGGTTATTCAGGAACCAAGGGCTTTTCAGTTAGTAGGTGATGAATGGTGGCAAGACCTAGTCCATTCCTTCAAGGCAGCTGCTTCCTTTTTCCCTTCTGGCCCAGGGTGTATATAGTAATGTCATCTTGGAGCTAGGGACTGGAACAGAGTCCTCTTGACTCTGACCAGTTCCCTATCCTATTGTGGCTAAGCTGGTATGCAATATGAAAAACAAAGTCATCTCCACTCCTCTCTCCTCTGCTCAAGTAGAAGGAAGGAGTGTCTTTTGGAGCTGTGAGCTGTGCAGCCTGGGTTAGAAGAGGAATGATGCCAGCACTCCCTTAGCTACCAGCTGATGCTTCAGTATTTCACACCCCACCCCATCTCAGTCTACTGGCTCTGGGCCTGTTCAGCACTAGGACTCACCTAAAAGTTTCAGTCCTTGTGCTCTAGACACCTTTTCAAGTTTGTTTAGAGTCCCAGAGCACTTCATCCCATGGTAGTGAGGCTTGTGGGAACTCAAGTTCTGATTGCTGGGATTGGTGACTCCTATCTGGCTAGGGCTGGTTAAAATGCTTTTTCTGTGGGCAGGCATCAGCTGAATTTGGTGGAGTTTTCCTTCCTGCTATAAAAGAATAGCACTGAGTTAATTGACTCACAATTGCTGAGCTCTCCCTCCTGCAGTACTCAGAAATGCTCTTTGTACTGCATCATTGCTGCTGGAGAGTGGGAAAAGTGTGGCGTTGGTGATTCAATACTTTTTTTTAACCTCTTCAGTGCCTCTTTCATTGTTATAGAGTTAAAACCAGGTACTGTGAGTGCTCACCTGTTTTTTTGTTCTTACAAAGGTGCTTTAAGTTGTTACATTGGTGTCCTTGTTGAGGATATGATCAATGAAGCCTTCTATTCTGTCATCTGCCACCCATCTTCCAATTTTCATCTGTGCCTCACTGGGAGTTCTAGGCAAAATCTATAATAGAATAGAATAGAATTAAATGACTCCATAACAATTCTATAAAATTTTATTGCCCTTAACTAAATGACAGGACGTTATTCATATTTCCCCCCACTTTTGGAGGAGAACTATGGTGGTGCCCACTTTCACCCTACTTCCTGACTCAAAAAGATACTAGAAAAGCAAAAGGAGACCAATTTGAAGAAAAATTATTGATTTTAAGTTTAACAATACTAGATCAAGTTTTACATTAAAGCCATGACCTTATCATGTTAAAAAAAAAGTCATATCCTTTTAATTATATGTATCATGTACATCTCCCTCAAAGTTGTTATAGAAATTATATTTTTACTTTGTGTGTATGTGATTGTCTTTCTCCCTTATCAGATTTCTGTTGTGTACTCCATTAGAGCAGAGAGTACTTACCCAAATGTGAGTTTTTCAGTAAGGAATCATTGAATAAATGAATGAATTTTTGGCATGAAATGTAATACCTTCCTATAAATCATTTAAATATTGACCTGAAAATTTTTTTAGTACTGTTAGTTAACAATCTGATCAATTAGGTTTCAAAGGAACTTATCAAGACTTCAATTAGAGATTAGACACACACAGTTTCATTTCTGCCTGGATTTTGTGATTGCTTATGTAAATTTTTTTTCTTGGAGGCTGCAAAAACTGCAAAACTTGACATATTGGATAACTTCTTGTTCTTAACTGTATAATACACCTGTTGTAACAACCAGGGAGTTACCAGATTTACATTTCAGAAATGCTATCCTTCTAAACAGAAGTCTTAAAACAACTCAAATTCTTTGCTTGTTAATTTCATCAGTTGAATGCAAATGCCATTGTAATAGGGTTCTTCAGAATATTCAGAGAAACAAAACCAGTAGGATGAAGACATACAGATAGAAGGCTGGGCTTGGTGGCTCTCGCCTATAATCCCAGCACTTGGGAGGCCTAGGCAGGTGGATCACCTGAGGTCAGGAGTTTGAGGCCAGCCTGGCCAACATGGTAAAATCCCATCTCTACTAAAAATGAAAAAAATTAGCTGGGTCCAGTGGTGGTGGGTACCTGTAATCCCAGCTACTCAAAAGGCTAAGGCAGGAGAATCTCTTGAACCTGGGAGGTGGAGGTTGCAGTGAGCTGAGATTGCACTATTACATTACAGCCTGGGCAACAAGAGTGAAACTTTGTCTCAAAAAAAATTGATAGATAAATATTTATACATACATACACACAATATAATATATATTATGAAATTTATAATTTATAAATATATAATGTATAAAATATATATTATACACATATGTAATATAATATGTGTTATAAAATGGATATGTATATATAATATGTAATATCATATAATTATGTATAATATAGTATGTTGTATTATACTATATATATTATAGTATACACATGTACAATTAATATATATTATAAAATATATTTTTTTCATCCTATTGGTTTTATTTCTCTGAGGACTTTGAAGAACCCTATTACAGTGGCATTTTCATTGTAATGGAATGGAATTACATTCTATTTATATAATATATATATGAAGAATTCTTTCTAAGGTGAAGGATAAGTTGCTGTATCTGACCCTTCCTGTATTAGTCCATTCTTATATTTCTGTAAAGAACTACCTTAGACTGGGTAATTTGTAAAGAAAAGAGGTTTAATTGGCTATGGTTCTTCAGGCTGAGCAGAAAGTATGGCTGAGGAAGCCTTAGGAAACTTACAATTATGGTGAAAGGTGAAGGGGAAGTAGGTACATCCTATATGGCTGGAGCAGGGAGAAGAGAGTGAAGAGGGAAGTTCTGTATTACCTTTAAACAACCAGATCTCACAAGAGCTCATTGTTACGAAAGCAGCAAGGAGGAAATTAGCCCCCATGATCCAGTCACTTCCTATAAGGCCCCTCTTCCAACACTGGGGATTACAATTTGACATGAGATTTGGTTGGTGATACAAACTCAAATCATATCACTTCCTACAACCGAAAAAGAGGTCCAACACTTAGTGGGCCTCTTTGGATTTTTGAAGCAGTGTATTCCTGCATAGCAGCCTGGACCTGTTGCAGAGCCTTCTCTTGTTCTGGACCCTACTCAAAACTATCAGCTTTCTGGGACACTTAGTAAATGTACCAGAATAACACACCTAAACATACCCTTCATATATATGTTATGTATGAATATATATATGCAAATATACTTTATAATATATATTTTAATATATAGAGATATATTACATTTATTTAACATATATTTATGTTTATTTATATATTTTATATATTTATATGTATTTAATATATATATTTATATATATTAAATATATAGAGATATATTATAAATTTATTATATAAAATTTATAGATTTAAATTATATATATTATATAAATTTATTTATATAATATATATCGGTATATTTTATATAGCTCTCTATTATATAGAGACATATTGTATAATATCTATCTCTATTATATACAGCTATATTATATACATATCATAAAGTTATATTTATAATATACATACACACACATTTTATATAATATATGTGTATACTTTATAAAGAATTGGCCCATCCATTATGGAGGCTAAGTCCCAAGATCTACAGTCAGCAAGCTGGAGACCCAGGAGAGCCTATGTATAGTTCCAGTCTAACTTTGAAGGTCTGAAAACCAGGAAAGCCAACGATATATATGCTAGTTCCAAAGCTGGTAGGCTTGAGACCCAAGAAGTGCTGATGTCTCAATCTGAATCTGAAGACCGATTGTCCAGGTCCAACAGTCAGGCAGTTGGAGTTCCCTTTAATTGGGCTTTTTGTTTTATTTGAATCTTCAGTTGACTAGATGCAGCCCACCCACTTTAGGGAAGCCAATCTCCTTTATTCAGTCTACAATTCAAATGTTAATCTCATCCAGAAACATCTTCCAGACTCCACCCAAATAATGTTTGACCAAATATCTGGGCACCCTGTCAAGTTGACACATAAGTTAACCTTTACAAGTCTACAGCTCATTATCTTGGTGCCCATATGCATTTCCTTAAACCATACTTAATCTCCAAATGAAGGCAATAGCAAGGTCATAATTCCATCTAACATGATACAACCATACCACGTGCAACTGAAGATGCATCAGCCCCTTCATCAGAAGCATAGGTAGAGTCCTTGAGTGATGGTTACTTTTCTCCTTGATATCCCATAACTTGAATACTAATATATACAATTAACAATACTTAAATACTATGATATAAAGTTAATATATCTTACATCATAAGGAAACCAGAAAGGAAAGAAAGCTAAGATTATACACACACACACGCACACACACATATTCTTAACAAAATAAGGAAGAAATACTCATAATAACTACAGTGCTCATTTTCATAACTAGTCACATGGTCACACCTGGTACTTATTACCACTTCCTTTACTATTCATTCTGTATACCCTCTGCCTTCAGCAATCACCTCAGCTGGTCATGGTTCTTTACCTGGTGGAGCAAAATACATCTTTAATTCCTTAAGGGTCTGGGCCATATATTAGTTCTTTTTGGATTGGGTTGTTGCAGTTTTTTGTTGACCTTGGTCATAGGGCATGGTAATACTAAGAGATTCTCTAAGGGATCTCCTGTGTTCCAGAAATACTCTTCCTTATCTTCATTGTGAAGTAGAAGTTCAATTTTCCACTGGTAGTAAGGATTAATCACCCCAGTCAGTACAGTAACTCTCTTCTTTGCCTGTTGATTCAAAGGAAGCCAAAGTGACCAAGAACGGCCATTGCACTCTAGTCTAGGCAACAAGAGCGAGACTCCATCTCAAAAAAAAAAAAAAAAAAAAATTCTCTTCCTCAGTACCAAAACTTGTCAGGGTTCTCTAAAGAAATAGGAGCAATAGGATCTGTGTGTATGTAAACGAATTATGTAGAGAGAGAGAGACAGACAGACAGACAGACAAAATTTATTAAAAGGAATTGGCTCCCATGAAGGCCATGAAGGATGAAGAGTCCCAAGATCTGCAATTGGTAAGCTGAAGACGCAGGAGAGCTGATGTGTGAGTTCCAGTTCAAAAGCCACTAGGTTCAAGACACAAAAAGCAGCACTATTTCAGCCCAGGTTCAAAAGCTGGAAAAGACAAATGTCCATCTCAAATAATCAGGTAGGAGGAGCTCTCTCTTATTCAGGCTTTTTCTTCTATTCAGGTATTCAATTGATTGAATGAAGCCCACCTAGATTAGGAAGCCAATCTACTTTACTCTGTCTACCAATTAAAATGTTAATCTCATACAGACACATTCTCACAGACATGCCCAGAATAATATTTGACCAAATGTCTGGGCACCCTGAGGCACAGTCAAGTTGACACATAAAATTAACCATCATGGTCATCTCATTATTTTCATAAATATTTTCTATATTTGTAGAATCAGTTTGATTCAGGTTCTCATCATTTCTCACCTAAATTAATGGAATAGATTTACAAGTAATCTCATGATCTCCAACTTCTCCTTTCTTGCATTCATCTCCTAAACTACCACCAATAGTACAGATTAATGGTGTTTTTCACCCTCATCCTTCCTCCTGAACACTGTAGCAATATCCAATGGTTCTCCTAGGCTTTGGGATCTCATCTAATCTCAGTAGCATAGCCACAGGGACGGCTTCTTATCATCTTCCTCTTCCCCTCTCCTCATCAGGAATGACTGCTTGTCATTCTGATGCTAAACCAGTGCAACACAGTATAGTAACTATTAAGTTGAACCATATGAAACTGCCATTTTTGTAAGTTAAAAAAAAAAGGCAAATTGATAGAACATGATTCATTTTAACCCAATAATATAAAACAAGAAATGTACTTTCAACTTGTCAAAAGCAGAGCCCTTGTTACATTCATCTCAGTTTACCTAGTAGCTAGCATGACTTTTTGCACACTATAGGCTTAAGGAAATATTTATTGAATCAATAAATCATTTATATCTTAAAGAATACTCAAAAAGTAAAAGCATTAGAATATGTCATGAATTTTCACTATCTCCAGTTTTGCTTTGACTTTATACAAATGACTTTATCTTTTAATTTTTAGAATTACTTTCAAAGATTCAAGTCAAATATCAATTATTCTTAGAGTTAAGCATTTTTAGTTTATTCAGACATTTAAAAATGTTTTTAATTTTAATGGAGAAGAAATAGACAATACATTTAACTCAAGCCACATTTTACTTCACTTGAAAACTATTCCACCACTTGTGGCCAAAAACTCCCTTCTGAAAATTAGCAGTTTGGGTAGTTGGGATTTTTGGGTGACTCCTTTTCTGGCTTCAGAAAAATGCTAAAAATATAACCTATTGAACTCATGGGAAAAGTGAGCCACCATGATCAGATAGAGCCTGTTCAATCCATGAATGCACTGGAAACATTTTTGAATTTGACAGGAAATAGAAAGTTTTGCAGTGGAGGATCTGTCAAGGCTAATAATCTCTCAGATTTACATAATCGAAGGGCTAGGAGGGAGTTTAAGAGATCAATTTATCTACTCTGTGTTTTCCAGTAGTATAATGTCTAAACCATATTCAACAAGTAAGAATCCATATTATGTTATTTTGTATTTATTTATTTTTAAAGACCTTAACTGGCTTTATTTGCAGTTCTAGAAGCAGGCAGGACCACATTCTATACAATAAAATGAGTGTTCCCTATCTTATTTTAAAGAGGTCTGTAAAACAGTGGAAGTTTTAAATCATTAAGCCTCTTGTGAATATAAACAGCATATCCCCCATAGGAATTGTCAGTACTACAATTATCGAACACATGAAGAAGTAAAAATCAGACTCATTTTAAAGATTTATGTATGTACAGAACCACTTTTAATTCCTCCCTACCACTATTTTGAGATGAATTCAGCATACCACAATGCTTCTTAGGTAGAATTTGGCACACTTCTGTCATGCAGACTATGATGACAAACCTGTGAGTCTCTCATGAGCAAAGTGTTTCAACATAGTACATACTGGCATTTCTGAGTGAGACAATTCATTGTGCAATATTCCTGGCTTCATCCCACTAAATGCTAGCAGTGCCCCCTAGTTATTGTGACAACCAAAAAAGGCCATCACCAAATATTACTGGACAGAGTGATATCACCCCAGCTTGAGAATCACTGCACTAGTCTATGGACTTGTTAGGACAGGCTAATACTACTAGTAGGCATAAATTTATTTATTTACACATGCAAATGTATAAACAGTTTATTTGATGTAGAATACAAATGAGGTAACAGCTTTTATTTTTGAGAGATTTACTCAGTCCAGTGGGGGCATGTTCCTCCCAGAGGGTTTCTACTGAAGCGTAGTGTGACCCAGTTTGAAGAAACAGCTTGTTCACTGCTCTGGGAAGCTCATGCTGGTCTAGGGCCAGTTCTGTCATACTATCTCCTCTTGCTGAGCCACTGTTTACAATGGGCAAAGAAAGTAAGGCATCTGGCCTGTGACCCATTCATTTTTTTTTTTTACCAAGGACCAACCTCTGGGAGAAGGAAAAGAGGGCAATTGACCCAATCTGATTTTCTTATCAATTGGACCTCTAAGTAAATAGATTAATGAGGTGTGTTAGCAGGAAGAGATTTCATCTGTTGAATACATGTGACTTACAATATATATATATATATATATACAATATACGGCGACATAAGGCACAGCCCCCTGGAAAATGTCATTCTTTGAGGTATAAAATGGAGATATTTTATGACTCAAATGCTCCTTCTACTGCGTGAGAAAAAAAAAACCTTTAAATGTCACTAGAATATCCTCATTTATTATTCTGGGCCAGAGACTGAATGTTTGACATGAAAAAATAGGACCCAGGGAACTACGCTCAATGTCTCAGATTTCTCTTTGCTTCATTTGAGTCTCTTGATTGCCTGTATCTTGAAATTATTGTAAAAGCTCAATATTGGGTAAAGGTTTAGATTTAGGTGAGTCTGATTTGACCAGCTGATTTTTAGTGCTAGCTCATTCCCCAAGCCCTCTTTTGTCTCTGTTGTAAGAGCACAAAGGTATTCTGGCACTAGTCCCAAGACTATGCTCACAGTCACCCTCATTCATGACCATCCTTGAGCCCAGATGGCCATCCTAGACTTTTGCCTTTCTCTAAATAATTTCATTTCAAAGGCCTTAATTCCTTTTCCTATATCCTGGTCTGGATTTGTCCCAACAGCTTTGAGCTCTTTAAAAACTTGATCCATTCTTTGACAAACCTGACAAAAACAAGCAATGGGGAAAGGATTTCTCTTTAGTAAATGGTACTGGGGAAACAGGCTGGCCACATGCAGAAAGCTGAAACTGGACCCCTTCCTTACACCTTATACAGAAATTAACTCCAGATGGATTAAAGATTTAAACATAAGACCTAAGACCATAAAACCCTAGATGAAAACCTAGGCAATACCATTCAGGACATAGGCATGGGCAAGGACTTCATGACTAAAACACCAAAAGCAATGGCAACAAAAGCCAAAATAGACAAAT
>PVKP010021513.1:27101-39120 GCA_004027715.1 Plecturocebus donacophilus | reverse complement strand
CATAGCCAAGTCAATTCTAAGCAAAAAGAACAAAGCTGGAGGCATCACACTACTGGACTTCAAACTATACTACAAGGCTACAGTAAACAAAACAGCATGGTACTGGTACCAAAACAGAGCTATAGACCAATGGAACAGAACACAGGCCTTGGAGGCAACACCACACTTCTACAACCATCTGATCTTTGACAAAACTGGCAAAAACAAGCAATGGGGAAAGGAGTCCCTGTTTAATAAATGGTGTTGGGAAAACTGGCTAGGCATGTGCAGAAAGCAGAAACTGGACCCCTTCCTGACACCTTACACTAAAATTAATTCCAGATGGATTAAAGACTTAAACATAAGACCTAACACTATAAAAACCCTAGAAGAAAACCTAGGCAAAACCATTGAGGACACAGGCATAGGCAAGGACTTCATGACTAAAACACCAAAAGCATTGGCAACAAAAGCCAAAATAGACAAATGGGACCTAATTAAACCCCAGAGCTTCTGCACAGCAAAAGAAACAATCATTAGAGTGAATCGGCAACCAATAGAATGGGAAAAATTTTTTGCAATCTACCCATCTGACAAAGGGTTAATATTCAGAATCTACAAAGAACCAAAACAGATTTACAAGAAAAAAACAAACAAGCCCATTCAAAAGTGGGCGAAGGATATGAACAGACGCTTTTCAAAAGAAAACATATATGAGGCCAACAAACATATGAAAAAATGCTCATCATCACTGGTCATTAGAGAAATGCAAATCAAAACTACATTGAGATACCATCTCATGCCAGTTAGAATGGCGATCATTAAAAAATCTGGAGACAACAGATGCTGGAGAGGATGTGGAGAAATAGGAACACTTTTACACTGTTGGTGGGAGTGTAAATTAGTTCATCCATTGTAGAAGACAGTGTGGTGATTCCTCAAGGACCTAGAAATAGAAATTCCATTTGACCCAGCAATCCCATTACTGGGTATATATCCAAAGGATTATAAATTGTTATGCTATAAGGACACATGCACACGAATGTTCATTGTAGCACTGTTTACAATAGTAAAGACTTGGAACCAACCCAAATGCCCATCGATGATAGACTGGACAGGGAAAATGTGGCACATATGCACCATGGAAGACTATGCAGCCATAAAAAACGATGAGTTCGTGTCCTTTGTAGAGACATAGATGAACCTGGAAACCATCATTCTCAGCAAACTGACACAAGAAAAGAAAATCAAACACTGTATGTTCTCACTCAGAGGCAGGTGTTGAACAATGAGAACACATGGACACAGGGAGGGGAGCATCACACACTGGGGTCTGTAGAGGGGAACTAGCAGAAGGACAGCGAGGGGTGGGGAGTTGAGGAGGGATAACATGGGGAGAAATGCCAGATACAGGTGATGGGGAAGGAAGCAGCAAACCAAATTGTCATGTATGTACCTATGCAACAAGCTTGCATGCTCTTCACATGTACCACAAAACCTAAAACACAATAAAATAGATATATAAAATTTTTTTTTAATTTAAAAAACAAAAAAGTAAACTTTAAATTACTAGAAAATAAGTTGACAATAATAAAATTGTTATGCTGAGTGCCAACTTCAGTTAGGTAATTTTCATTTTCATTTTTGCATGACCAAACACAAACATTCTCATTGACAACATATTAGCAAAAGTATGTTCTTTCAAAATTTATGGGGAAAATGGAATGAATAAAAATGGTTTTTTAGAATTATATATATATATTTGTAAACAATTTTGCCCAGACATCACTGGTTTTCTTCTTCCCTTGATTACTTTAAGTTCTTTCCCTCTAGGCATGAAATAATATTTCAAGAGCTATACATTGCTGAATGTACACATATCTGAGTCCTGGGACCTTAGGCAAAAAGTGTTTCTACATTTTCACAGAGCAGATTCTCTGACTCACTCTTTTGCTCATGCAGATGGGATAGTGGAGAGGAAAGCAAATAGCAATGTAATGATCGTAGGCCATAGATGCCAAAAGTAGCGCTTCTGCACCTCCTAACGCCAAGAAGAAGAAGCTCTGAATCCCACAGCCAATGAAGGAGACAGACTTGTTTCCATACAGAAAATCAGATACCATCTTAGAAACAATGGTGGAGATGTAATTTAGGTCAATGAGGGACAGCTGACTAAGTAGGAAATACATGGGTGTGTGGAGACGGGTGTCCAAGAAGATGAGAAGAATCATGGATAGGTTTCTAATTAGAGCCATTAGGAAAATGAGAACAATGAGAATGAAGAGGAAAAGGTCAATTCTTGATGGTGGGCACAACCCCAACAAGACAAAATCAGTTGATGTTTGATGATAATTTTCCATGGTGCATTCATACCATTTTTTCCTGAAGGGAGAAACAAGGGTAAGTGAAGTACAGTAGTTCCCCCTTATCCACAGGTGATACATTCCAAGACCCCCAGTGGATGCCTGAAACTGTGGATAATACTGAATCTTTGTACACTATTTCTTTGGATTTTGTGATGTATTTATGATGAAGTTCAATTTATAAATTAGGCAACAGAGTAACAAAAATAATAATAGAAAAATTATAAAAATGAACTATAATAAAAGTTATGTAAACGTGGTGTCTTTTTCTCTCAAAATATCTTATTTTACCCTAACCCTTGTTTTGTGATGATGAAGTATTTTGTGACATGATAAAAATGCCTATGTTACGAGATGCCTACATGACAGGACAAAATGAGGAGAATCATGTAGGCATTGTGATGCAGTGTTAGGCTACTACTGAAACCCAATCTTAAACTTATTGTTTCTCTCTCAAATTTTCCACATAATATTTTCAGATGGCAGTCTATCACAAGTGCCTGAAGATACAAAAACTAAAACAGCAGATAAGAGGTAATACTTTATCCATTAAATAGTCAGCCATTAAAAATAATTCTTTAGTTTAGTTACACTATAAATTATTTGCAAAATTTTACAGATCCTAAATGAAGAACTGACCTTACCTATTTATTATTTTATTTTATTTATTGAGACAGGGTTTCACTCTGTCACCCTGGCTGGCTGGTTGGATTGACTGACTGATTGACTGACACGGTCTCACTCTGTTGCCCTGGCTGGATTGCAGTTGCCTGATCTTGGCTCACGCCTGCAGCCTCAACTTCCCAAACTAAAGCCATTCACCCACCTCAGTCGCTTGCAGACCTAAGTTTAATGTATGTGTGTTCCCTTGGGAATGTCCACTGACACATGAAACTCGTGGGATAAGTCATTTAAAACAGAGGCTGGCCTTAATCCAAGGCTGTAAAAGGAATTCTGTTCCTTTCTTTAAATGTTTCCTGGGAGTGTTAAGGATCATTTCAATGGGGAAAGACACAAATATATTTATTCGGATTCTCCCAATATTGTTGTGTCTTAAAATTTTATGGAATCCTGTATTTTATACGTTGTTATTAGGTAAGTGCATTGTAATAACGTGTCTACATATATCAATTTGTTAATTTTCACTTTATTGCCTAGTAACTAAATACATTAAAACAGAATGTGGTGAATTTAAAATACACATATTACCACAAATTCTTATACTATCTTACATACAGGGAACAATTTTTAATTTGCTACAGTACTAGTAATTTTCAAATTGTTATCATTATGTTCCAAATTGCTATTGGATTATAAAGACATTATTAAACTGTAAAATAAGGATTAAAAGAAAAATGTGACTCATTTTTCTGATATATAATTTAGAAAATATTCAATGTCACATTTTTTATTGCAGGTAATGCCTTGAATGTTCTTAGACTTCCCATGATGTCCAGTAATTGAATTTCTCTTGGGACAGGGTCTTACTGGTTCAGTTTAAGAATTTTTCCAAGAAATTTTTGCGGCAAAATATTCATTATATAAAATTTACCGTAATAATAATTTTGGACTGTGCCATTCATAACATTAAGAAGGTTCACATTTTTTCTCCTTTTCAGTAGTGACAGATAACATTGTATTTTTTATCATGAAGATAAAGTATAGATTCCCAGTTACGTGCAACCGTCAACACCTCCACAATTTTTTTTATCACCCAAACTATATCCTCTCATCCTGTAAATAATCTGTCCCCATTTTCACCTTCTCTGAGTCCTTCTAACCACTATTCCACTTTAAGTCTATTTTAATGGCCTCCTCCAAGTTCCTCTTAAAGGTGGAATTGTGCAATATTTGTCCGTTTATATTTGGCTTATTTCAATTAAAATAATGTTCTTAAGGTTCTTCTATGTGGCAGCTTATATCAGAATTTCATTCTTTTATGAGGCCGAATAATATTTTATTGTATGCATACATCATACTTGTTTCCATGCATTCCCTTTAGACATTTGGGTTATTTACCTTTTGGCCACTGTGAATAATGTTGCTATGAACACTGGTATCCAAGTAACCGTTTCGGTGTCTGTTCTCAATTATTCTCTGTATATACCTGGAAGTGGGACCCTTAATATATGTTGTCACAATATTCTTTTAAAACTTTTTGTACCATATTTCATGAATCCCTACAGTATATTATGATGTGCAATTCACCAAAACATTAACATTTATTACTACTGTTTTAAAATTTCCAATTGTGAAAGGCAAAATAATGAGTTTTCATTTCTTAAAGTTTCATATATATCTTCATAGTTTATGTTAAATATGTAATGGTGTTTCTCTAGTATAAACAATTAACGTTATAAAATTAACCTGAACATTTACTTCATTAAAATGTGTTTTTCTAGTTTTTGCTGTGAATCACATTATTCAGGGGAGAAGCGCTCAGAGGGGCTTAGCAGCAGCTGAGCTTGGGAGAGGAGGCCCCTGAGCCCGCCCCATACCTGAGCTGCAGGTAAGAGGAGGCGGCCTGACCCTAGGAACAAGAAGGGCGACTGCGATGACCATCCCCATCCCCAAGGGAGCCTCCCGCCAAATACCTCAGTGCAGATGCGCCGGGCTGCCCTTCCGGAGGAGACCCCAGTGTGAAGGGCAGAGCCCTTCCTTTGGAGAGGGTCTTCATGCTCTCATCGTGGTCGGCGTCAGAGGAGCGAGGCTATCCTGGACCCAGAAGCCCACGCGCCACTGCCGAAGACGCCCCTGGGCCCCTCAGCAGCGCGGCCTCCGGATCCGGAAGTGAGCCCGGGCGCAGGCGCGGAAGACGCTAAGGAGGCGCCACCGGCTGTGCGGGGTCGGCGATTGGCTCCAAGAGCCGCCAAGATGGCGGGAACCTGGGCCGAGGCGCCTTCGGCAAGGTGGTGAGTGCTTGGGCCCTGCAGGAAGTCTCGGGTCATCAGCAATGCGGGCAAGTGCCGGAGGCGGAACCACCAGAAATCAACGCTCGCCATAAAAATAAGGAAGGCCTAAGAGAACCAGCTCCTGTGCGTCCTGGTGTCTGACTGGTTCTACCTCCAGGGTCATCGCCTTTGAGCGCCTGGGCAGAAGCACCTTCCGGTTGCCAAGGAGAAGCACTTCCGGCCATTCCCCTATCACGTCGGGCACGAGGCCCACCAGCTGTGCCACAGCCTCAGGTTTCTGCCAGAGCCGGCCGACCACACACACCTGAAGCCCGAGAACATCCTGCTGTGAGTTCTGAGTTTAACACCTTCTGCTGCGAGCACAGGAGCGATGGGAAGTCAGTGAGCAGCACCAGCGTCCATGGTGACCATGGTGGCCACCGTCACTGTCGCCTGCCTGAAGCAGTCCTTGAGCTGGGCTGGACACGCCCCTGCCATGTCGGGGCCCTGGGCTGCATTCTCTTTAAGTACTACGAGGGTTTCCGGACTCAGGAAAACCAGAAGCCCCCTAGGGCCCATCCCGTCACGCATAACGTGCGGTACCAAGAAGCAGAAATTTTTTCCGAAGGGGGCCTAGTTTGGGATGAAAACATCTCTGACGGCCGGTGTGCAGAGAACTGCCAACGTCTGAGGAGGGACAGGCGCCAGGACTCTCTGGAGCACATACGGCTGTTTGACCTGATGAGGTCACTGTGTCTGACCAGCGCATCACGCTGGCTGAGACTTTTCCGCACCGCTTCTTTGCTGGCTTGACCCGGTTATAAAGTGCATCTTATTGTTTGTTAAAAAATAAAAAATAAATTCTCAATAGAAATATGTATTATCTTCTTTGAAATAACTTTTACCATAAATTGCCAAAAGAGTTTGTAAAATATAACCCTATATGTATAACTGAAATCAATTTTTATGATATTCTTATCTAATATTGTATAGTAGCTTCTAGCATAGGATGAGTAATTCAATTTTAACACTACATCTGTTTATATGTGTGTACATACATATGTCTGTGCATATAAAATTTTATTAAACAAAGGTGTTGACAAACCAGGCAAAGAATAATGGAGATTTCATGTGGAATTTGTGAATTTTTGATAAATAATTGTTAGTAATATAATTTTACAAAAGTTTTATAAAAATAAACATATGAATTAGTCTTTCGTATACAATGGATGTATTATGGGATTTTTAAAGATATTCTTATCAAGTCTTACAATTTTAGTATTGGGGAGTAGGACACCTTGGGTAATTTTTACTTATTGTAACTGTTGCATGATTATAATTGGTACCACAGAAGGAAGGATACACTTTTAGAGATACGAACATGTTACTATTTATTACTAACAAGGTTTCTGAAATATTTTCTTCTTTCCACATGTGACAAGATAGCTTTGATTGTCTTTCTAGAAAACCTAACATGAGTATTCTTCAGGTATTTAATGTAGAAATAGAACACATATTCAAGAATTTTCCTATTTATTTTTTATGCAGAAAGTTACTTTTGAGCATATTTTTCATCGCAGCCAGAACATCTTTATTCCTAAAGCTGTAGATGATAGGATTGAGTGAGGGCGTGAAAATTGTATAGAATATTGCCAGGAACTTATCCTGGCCTGGAGTGTGGTATGATTTAGGTGTCATATACGTAAAAGTAAATGGCCCGTAGTACATCATGACCACAATCATGTGGAAAGAACAAGTGGAAAATGACTTTTTCCTTGCCTCTGAGGATTTCATCTGGAGGACAGTAAGAAGAATTTGGCCATAAGAAGCAGAGATCAAGGAGAAAGGGATCAGCAGGAAGATCACACCGCTTACATAAACCCCTCGTTCATAGCGTGTTGTATCTACGCAGGACAGCTTCAACATGGCAGGGACTTCACAGAAAAAGTGATTGATGGCCCGAGAGCCACAGAAGGGAAACTGCAGCGTGTAAGCTGTGTGCACTGTGGAGTTGAAAGCCCCAACAAGCCAGGAGCCTCCAGCCATGAGAGCACTGGCACACTCCTTCATAAGAATCGGATAGCGCAGCGGGTGACAGATGGCCACATAGCGATCATAGGACATTGCAGCCAGGAGAAGGCACTCAGCACCCAGGAGGGTGAGGGACAGAAACATCTGGAACCCACAACCTGCAAGTGAAATCGTTCTGCTGCCTGACAGAAAGTCAGTGACCATTTTGGGAACGATGTTGGAAACATGCAAGATATCCATAACGGAGAGATGGCTGAGTAGAAAATACACTGGAGTGTGGAGTCGTGAGTCACTGCGAATAAGGAGAATCATGAGGGCGTTTTCGGTTACACTCATAATGAAAATGACAAATATAAGTGAGTAGAAGACCAGACCTGTTGGGGAAGAAGAGAACAGTCCCAAAAGTATGAAATCGCTGCTGAAAGTGTGATTCTGATGGCCCATCATGAAGTCTCTATTTTTTAACCTAAAAAGAGTAACAGATAAATAGAGAAAAAAATTAGTGTAAATCTTAAATTTATAGTAATATACCTGCATAACAAAATGAGAGTGAGTGATGCCTATTTTGTGATCAACATCAAAGGACTCTTAGCCGGTCCTTGGAGTGGGCATGTTTTACAAGATGGACATTTATTCAGACCAATTGATGATATTCAGTATATTGTGTGGGCCCCTTGACTCCATGTTGAGTCTCCTAATCTTAATTAATTCCATATAATTTACTCATCCATTCTTTTCTCAAATGTCACCTTCTCAAGGAGGCCTACCCTGGCACACCCCTTAAAAAATTGTAAGGCTCCCACTTGAACCCAAATTTCCTGGTCCTCCTCGCTCTACTTCATTTTCACCTGTTTGCATATAACTTTCACCCTCTAGTCCATTAGACAATAAACACGTCGGTTATGTTAACTGTTTATTTTCATTCTGTGACAGAATTTTACCTTCACAGTGACTGCTGTAGCCGGAGGCCTGGAACAGTGCCTGGTGCACAGCAGCTGCTCAGTAATGTTTGTGTAATACTCGAGTGACATGAATGAAATGTGGAACTTAATTTTCTGCCTAATGCATTTATTATTAAGATTAACTTACAGAAAATGAAATGTATAATTCTAAGACTTTCCAAATTAATACATAATGAAATAGTGTCACAAAACCCATTATGTTTGTAATTTGAAACACTATATTTTAAATGTCAAAAATAGAAATATCATTTAGTCAACATCAACAATGTGTCTTTAAGGATATATTCTACATTTTCCTGTTTTGTTAACTTGTAGAAATTGAATTATAATTTATTAATCCTATATGTGCGGAATAGTAGGTGTTGACATTATTTATTTATATTTTGATAGTGGTTTTTAAATGGTTACAATATAGTTATTTGTGTACCTCCCGTATGTATGATATGTCCCTCAGCATAGATACATATATACATGCATATTAATATGTAAATTATAAAATTTATGAAGCTTTCAGTCCAGGTTTCTGTTCTTCAATAAATTGTATAATCATCGAAACAAATTCAACGATTATTTTCCATCTTATGAACAACTACTTAAGTTTTAAAAAATGAACTTAGATTTTCCCTTTTGTAAAATAAATGCAAACGTATGTCACTAACAATATATACATTTTTCTAGCTAGAAACCCTGAAAGGGAGCATGGAGCACCAAGCTGGAAAGACCCGAGCGCTCCCCAGAAACCTGAGTTGTGAGCCATGGAGAGGCCGTGAAACGAACCCGAGCCTGAAGGCCTGTGGCATTTCCGAATGGTGTCGCAGGGCACTGAAGACAGCGAGCAGCTTGCCCGCGTGAAGGGGCTGCGGTTTTGGGAAGTGTCTGTCCAAGCAGTGTCTTTGGGCGCGTGTACCCGCGGGGCGCCGCCGGGTAAACTCACCTGATCACACAGCTGCGGCCCGATGCAGGCTTCTCTCAGCAATGGTCCTACGCACGTGCTTTGTTCAGCTCCTGGTGAGGGCCGGGAAGTCACTTGATTAAATATCTTGGTTTATTTTTACGGGTTTTCCTGGCGGGGACGGGTCCCTCTGGCTGTGTCGCCCAGGCTGGACTGAGCGGCCCGACCCCTGCGCACGGCAGCCCCAGCTCCGGGTTCGAGCCCTCCGGTCTGCGCTTCTCAACGGGCTGGGATACAGGATGTGCCGCCATGCGCAGCTATTTCTATTTTTTTTTTTTTTTAACAGATGGGGTCTTTCTAGGTGGTCCAGGCTGGTCTTAACTCTTCGGTGATCTATTTTTTAAGTTTAAAATTAAAAAATTAAGTTAGTGGCCAGGCGCGGCGGCTCCACCTCCCGGGTTCACGCCGTTCTCCCGCCTCAGCCTCCCACAGGCGCGGTTTCCTTAGGACAGACCGGCTTTCCTGTGTCCGCCAGGCCGGCCTCCATCTCCTGATCGCGGGATCCACCTGCCTCTGCTCCGAGTGTTGGGACCACAGGCGTCGGCCGCCGCGCCCGCCCTGACGATTATTTCTACCAAACTCCAGTCCCCACGTTAAAAAAGAGGTATTTTGTTTCTTCACACGCTGTCTCCTGGCCACATTTACATCTGATCCTCTAGAAAACAGCGTGCCTTGGTCAGTGTGCTGCTTTGTTATAATAAACGACGGGCTGTGATGTAAGTGCTGTCTGCACCTTTGCGCTGCTGTGTCTGTCATGATTTATGCAAGTTCTGAGAGTGAGGAGCGTGTTCTTCGCATTTTCTAACTGTTCGGGCCCTGCGGCTTCTTCAACAAACCAGCCTGGAAGTGCAGGCCTCTGAGCTGAGCTCCTGCGTCCAGACACCTGCGCACCGGGCAGCGCCAATGCAGGAGCACAGGGCAGGGGCACGGCCTCAGCCGGGTCCCGGGTGCCGGCTGCCCTCCTGGGCACACACAGGTGTCGCCGGGTGTCACTGCAAGTGTGGGGGGAGATCCGGGCGCCTCTCAGGCTGGGCACACCCCTCCTGGGCACACACGTCCTGGGCACACCCCTCCTGGGCACACACGTCCTGGGCACACACGTCCTGGGCACACCCCGCCTGGGCACACACGTCCTGGGCACACACGTCCTGGGCACACACGTCCTGGGCACACACATCCTGGGCACACCCCGCCTGGGCACACACGTCCTGGGCACACACGTCCTGGGCACACACAGTGCCGTCGCGGGTGTCACTGCAGCTGTGGGGGAGATCCGGGCGCCTCTCAGGCTGCGCTCACTCCTTACCAATGCAATGGACCCCAGCATTTGTGAGTAGCGGTTACCGCAGTTACACGATGTTCCCTCCGCTGAGGGAAGGCTGCAGATGAAGGCTGGCTGGCCTCACAGGCGTCCCACAGGGACCCACAGGGACCACGAGGCGGCCTCTCAGGCACCGGCGCACACCAATCACATTCCCAATCTCCCGTCAGCTCCACAGAGAAAATGGGGACCATGGGAATTTGTCTCTTGATCAAAAAAAAGAATTTACCACCTCATGTAAATAAAATTAGGGGACTCAGTCCACTGTTGATCTAAAAACGTAAATAGCAATGAGCCACCTGCTCCCCTCCCCGTCCCCAAGAATCATTAGATGCAAAGAAAACAGCTGAGGCACCGTTGGTCCCATCCCACCTCGAACAGAATCATGCGTTTTGGTTTTTTCTGTCTCCTTATATCTTACATCTTCTTTTTACTAACATTTTTGTTTATGAAACAGAAAGAACCCATTGTCCTAGATAGTGAAAAAACTCATAGGTGCATTGATTGATTCATAGAAAGTGTGTCATTACATTAAGGAGCTAACAGGGTGGCCTATATATCTATCTATATCTATCTATCTACCTAACTGTCTGTCTGTCTGTCCGTCCGTCCGTCCATTTATCTGTTTGAGATGTTCTGTCCCCCAGGCTGGAGGGCAGTGGGGCTATCTCGTCTCACTGCAACCTCCGCCCTCAGGGTTGAAGCAATTCTCCTGCCTCAGCCTCCCTAGTAGGTGGGATTACAGGCACCCGCCACCACACCCGGCTAATTTTTCTATTTTTAGTAGAGATGAGGTTCCATCGTGTTGGCCAGGCTGGTCTCGAACTCCTGACCTCAGGTGATCCACCTGCCTTGGCCTCCCAAAGTGCTGGGATTAAAGGCATGAGCCACTGCACCCAGGCTTTTATTTTTTGATCTGAAAAACCTTTAGTTTCAAAAACTAATAAGTAAATTGAGCAAGTACATTAGATTGTGCATATGTAACCATGTTTTGAATGCTCTTGTAAAGGCAAAAACGACATTGAAATGCTGAATTTTTTAAGGAACACAAATATATAGAAATTGCTAATCAATGTCAGAAAAAAAAATCAGACACAGTCAATTACCTAAGAAACTTCTCCATGTGACTGGGTACTTTTGGGTAGATGTAGTCAGAGAATTAGAGAGTAAAGAGACTATTCTACGCAAGTGAGACTGCTCCACTGCACCCCAGACTGGGCAACACAGCAAGACTCCGTCTCAAAAAAAAAGATTTACTTATTAAGTTGATAACTCAGTCACTTGATTGGGAGAAAAGGGGAAGGGGGTATGTTAGCCGGTTTCTCACACTGCGATAAATACCTGAGATTGGGTAGTTTATAAAGAAAAAAGTTTAGCTGGCACATAGTTCTGCAGGCTGTACAGGAAACAAGGCAGCATCTGCTTCCACCATCCGATCACTCCCCCAGACCCACCCCCAACACTAACCATGAGAACCTGTCTCCACCATCCGATCACTCCCCCAGGCCCACCCCCAACAC